>OX419346.1:6753183-6830683 GCA_948470475.1 Galaxea fascicularis
GCAGAGGTGACATAATACCCGTCATTTCACACAAAATCATTGCTTTGCTAAGAATTGCGGCGAGGGACAACATATTTCTGGCATTTCCAATGCTGCAACTGTTAAAAATCGCGTTTACTTTTGGCATGGAGTTGTTGTTCTTTCGGCGAGAGTTTTCCAAATGTCAAACTTACCAAGCGGGGCCGAGGTTATAAACCGTCCGGACTTCGCTTGGCTTTTCTTCAACAAATTTTGTGCCCTAAAATGAGCGACAGCAGGAAAAAACGAAACGTTTTAGGATCCAAGATGAAATATTGGATAGAAAACATTTGGAAAAAACAAGAGTCCAAACCAATTTGAGATGGAAGCGTGAAAACAACAAAACGTAAGAAAAAAGGAACCGATGCGAATGTCTCTTCGACGTTTCTCGTAGAAATAGGAAAAAATAAGACAAGTAACAAACCGAGACAAATCGCTATTCAATTTTCTTGGCATAAATGTCCATATAAAAGACAAAACAGGAGTACTAACCTGCGCACAGTTTAAGTCAACCAACAATCACTCCGGACGCAGAGCTTAAGCAGAAGCCGTCATTTCACACAAAAGTAAGTCTTATTACGTCTCATGCCTACCAAGGAAGCTTGTTCAATTAAGGATTTTAGCGGCAAAACCGTCCACTTTAATACACAACAAGGTCCGAAGACAGTGTATAATTACTGAAACCTTGCCAGACCACACGATAGCTTATGCAGGCAAACACAGGGAAAAGCTGAAACTTCCTGACACTTGGTAATGTTTTTACAGCTTGACAAGAGATGCTCTCTTTTTCGCTGTTCCTCACTATAATTTCGTCTCTTTTCTCGAGCCTTTTGTTGTTCTTTCTCCCGTTGCTCGTCAGTACGATTCAGTCTGTTTACTCGAGCCCTTTCTTGTTCTTTCTCCCGTTGCTCGACAGTACAATCCGGTTTGCTCGTGCTTTTTCTCCTGCTGTTTGTCACTGATACTCTGCCTGTTTACTAGTGCCCTTTCTTGTTCTTTCTCCCGTTGTTTGTCACTGATATTCCGCCAACGAATAGACAAAACTGGCTTTGTTTTAAAACTGTCTTCAAAATTTGGCCATGCAATTTCCCGCCACAAAAACGCGGGTTGAGAACTGCGTGTATGGGCAAATGATCTTTCCAAAAACAGTCCATATGGAAGTGCGCCTACATGCGAGCTTGCACACGAAAGGGTTTACTGGAGTATCACATTTGACTTTGGCTTACATGATGGGGTGGACGTACGTACGGTCGGACGGTCGGTCGGACGGTCGGTCGGTCGTACGATGACGTCATAACCAAAATTTCTCGGATGGATGGGTTACCATATTTTCTTACCAATGGTGCTCCGCGCGCGCGCGCCTTGGGCGCGCGCGGAGCTCCGCTATTATGCGCTGTCTTCGGACCTTGCTGTGTATTAAACTGGGCGGTTTTGCCACTAAAATCCTTAATTGAACAAGCTCCCTTGACAGGCATGAGAAGTAATAAGACTTACCGTTTGTGTGAAATGCCCGCTTCTGCTTAAGCTCTGCGTTCGGAGTAATGGTTGACTGACTTAAACTGTGCGCAGGTTAGTACTCCTGTTTTGTCCTTTATATGGACATTTATGCCAAGAAAATTGAATAGCGATTTGTCTCGGTTTGTTAGTTGTCTTATTTTTTCCAATTTGTACGAGAAACTTCGAATAGACATTCGCATCGGTTTCTTTTTTCTTACGTTTTGTTGTTTTCACTCTTCCATCTCAAATTGGTTTGAACTCTTGTTTTTTCCAAATGTTTTCTATCCAATATTTCATCTTGGATCCTAAAACGTTTCGTTTTTTTCTGGCTGTCGCTCATTTTAGGGCACAAAATTTGTTGAAGAAAAGCCAAGCGAAGTCCGGACGGTTTATAACCTGGGCCCCGCTTGGTAAGTTTGACCTGATTTGGAAAACTCTCGCCGAAAGAGCAACAACTCCATGCCAAAAGTAAACGCGATTTTTAACAGTTGCAGCATTGGAAATGTCGGCAATATGTTGTCCCTCGCCGCAATTCTTAGCAAAGCAATGATTTTGTGTGAACTGACGGCTATTATGTCAGCTCTGCGTTCGGAGTGATTATTGACTGACCTGAACTGTCCGCATCCGCAGGTTTAGTATTCCCCGGAGTATTCCTGTTTTGTCCTTTATACGGATACTTATGTCAAGAACACTCGGACTAGCGATTTGCCTAGATTGCTCACGAGTTAAGTTATGTTTGTTACTTGTCTTATTTTTCCAAGAAACGCCAAAACGCCGAAGAAACATTCGAATCGCTTTTTTGTTTTCTTACGTTTTGTTGTTTTCACGCTTTTATCTCAAATTGGTTTGGACTAAAGAATGCTCGTGTTTTTTCCAAATGTTTTCTATCCAATATTTCATTAGTGGATCCTAAAAGTCTTCGTTTTCCCTGCTGTCGCTCATTTTTGGGCACAAAATTGGTTGAAGAAAAGCCAAACGAAGTTCGGACGGTTTAAATCCTCGGCTCCGCTTTGTTAGGAACAAGAGCCGGATTGATATTTGGAAAACTCTCGCAAAGAGCGACAACTCCTTGCCAAAAGTAAACACGATTTTGAACAGCTTTAGCAGTCGAAATGCCAGCAATATGTTGTCCCTCACAGCAATTCTCGTTGTAAGTTAAAAAAATCGTAGACTTAATGGGCTAATTGCAGTAAAAACTTCGTCTTTAATTCAATGTTTATTGACAAATGTTTTTCTGAAACCGATTTGTTTGTCCGTTGTCATTGCCGATCAGATGTTATCATTAACGGTGATGTGAAAAATAATACCGCCTACAACTTGTAGTCAACGTTTGTAGTTTGTAATATGAGTAGTTGATCAAAGTCAAGAATAAAACCATTCCCAACCATTTGCAGTTGATCACCTGTCATGGCTTATCGTGCCGCAGTCACTTTTCTCAACGAAAAGTTAAAGTCATTTTCGTCAAATGTTTTTCGGTGCTATTGTGCAAAGGACACAGACGGCAGTTTTCTGTCGTCTTTACTTTTATAGATCACAAAAATGACGCCATAAAATAGTCAAAACAGGGCGAACAAAGTACTTTTCTTCTTTTTTGGGTTGTGTCGAAGAGTACCCACTCTGGGGTTTTACCATTTTGTTTTGTTGTGGAATATTTCGGTTTGTTGAGGTTAAAATGTCAACGATACGTGTTAGAAAATTTGTGACTCAGCCAAAGCACATAACCGGTTGTGATGTTGGATTTAAAAGTGAGACACTGGGACCTGTTAATCTATAGTTTAGAGATTTACACCATTTGTATTGAAATGTAATCGGATGTAATTAAACTGTTATGAAGTAAAATCGTTCATGTTCATGGTCATGTAGTCCCTTGATCCAACGAAAGGCCGATGATAAATCGAAAATGTACGTTAGCACATGTTTGAATGGTGGCTGTGGCTCTGCAGTAAAACAGTAAAAAATATATATTATCACAATACAGAAGTCCTTACTAGAGTCCTGGTTCGAGTCCTGGCATTGATTTTATTTTATCTGTAAATGCCATACAATAAGGAAAGAACTGTGGAGCTCCGCTTTTAGGCTGGCCTAAATATATATATTATTGAAATGTAATCAGATGTAATTAAACTGTGATCTAGCAAAAGTTTGTTAATCGTTTATATATATGCTCATAGTCATGCCCTTGACCCACAAAGGCAGGGTCCCAAATTACACCTTCCTGGTCGCCAATGCGACTAAAAATTGAGTGCTGGCGACCGGAATTTCACGGTTGGCCGCCAGCTGGCGACTTATAAAGCTGTATAAAGCTGGTTGTTATTGTGGACTTTCAACGTTCAGAGAAAGTAATTTATAAGAATAACAGGTGTCTTACTTTTAGTCCTGTTGATGTTTTTCAACTAAAAGTGAAACAAATTTTCCGGTTAATCTACCTCCACAACAGTACGATCCGCTACGATCGGTAGTCGGTACGAGTTGAACGTTTGCAAGCCTCTACGTTTTTTCAGCGGTTTCCATTGAAGTACAGTAAGTACGTTGAATATGGCGAATTGTAGTTGTAGTATACCGGAAGTGACGCTTACGTCACGTGATTAGGTAAGACACGAGGGGCGGATGTTAGAACCGCCATTTTGAATACAATGTTGTTGTGTTGTTGAATCCTCGATGTGTTTATTGTCCAACGGAGCTATAACAATAGTGTGCCCATATATCTGTACAGAACTATGCACAGCTGTACTACACTAAATTTCCCATATATAACGCCTTTAAATATGTATTGCAGGTGCACAAAGCCACCGATACTCTAGTGTTATCCTCTACAATAAAATGGTGCAATGCAGTAGCTCCTTCCCCTTTCTTTATACACCAGGGCCCGGTTGTTTAAAGGCTGGATAGGGCTATCCACCGAATAAATATCTATCCAGTGGATAGATTACTTATCCGCTGGATAGTGATTTATCCAGTGGATAGCGCTATCCAACGTCTGAACAACTGGGGCTAGGTTAACATTATTTTGGTGGACTGGTACTAAAAATGTGGCACAGTTGTGGCCTGGTAAGAGTAACATGGCGGCTTGACTCGCATTTATGTTTCGTGGCAAGCTGTGGCAGTTAAGGAAGAAACAGAGTTTTGAAATGATCAGTGCAGTCATGGGCAGATGGCTTTCTGTACCTTCGTTCTACGTCAGAAAAGTAATTTGTTAGAGAAAAATAATGAATAAGTACTTCACTTCTTCACGTTCGGATGCTTTCTTGTATCGGGAACGAGAAATAGTGCAATTTCTTAGCATAAAAATGTCCATACCATGCATTTTTTAGTTTAAACTGTTCAGGTTTTTTTAAAGGGACTCTGCGAAAGGTCGATGATATTTCGAAAATGTACATTTGCACTTGATTGAATGGTGGCTGTACACATGTGACTCTGCAGCAAAACAGTAAAAAAAAAATTATAATCACAAGACAGAAGTCCTTACTAGAGTCCTGGCTCGAGTCCTGGCGTCACTTTCTAGCCAGAAAAAAATTACGCAATGCTCGAAAGCGTGAAGGTTGAAATCGGGATACAAACGCAGACATTCAGCATTTTCGCATCTAATGAAACTGCAATCATTGGAAATCACTCCAACAGCATTATTTTACAATGTTTTATCGCAAGTACGTTGCCCGAATCAAGAGCGTTTTGCCCGAAAAATCACATAATTTCTGCTGCATTTTTTTTAATTCATAAGGATATATTTATTTAGAAAAACAAAAATACTAGTGTAAACGAAGCTTTACAACTGCAAGTTATACCAAACAATCTATATCGCCGAATAAATCCGTGTCTCAGAATTTCGAACCACGGAAAGAGTGGCGTACTCCATTGTTTCGGGCTCGAGATAGTCGGTGATCGTTGTTGCTATCAGGGACTGTCTCCAATTCACAAAAGAAGAAAAGGAACAAAAAGCAAAAGCAAACAAACAAAGAAAAGAAAGAAAACAAGAGAGATTTTTTTGAACATCCCGGGTTCTCCTGGTGACCACTGAGTTTGTCTGTTTGGGGAGGGCAGGGGTAATAAACATGCGCGAAAAGTGCGTGCTTTACACGTGTGTTATTGACCAGCGGTTGTTACCGCTGGTCATTCGATTCGCAGAATCTGAAGAATGGCGGCTGTGAAACCGGTGAAAGAAGGTAAGCTCGTTTGAAAATAATTTATTAACTGATGTAGTGTCGTTGTCATCGTACTGATGTATAGCTCGAAAGACCTCTCTGTCTTAAATATACTTTTGTTCTCTGTGAAGTTTTCCAGTGATCTGTTAACGACCTGTAAACGTGGAAAGAGCGATATTTATACGGTCTTGTGAATGTACAGGTAGCGATTCAATGCAGTTTTGCTGCGGGGATATATCATCTTTGCGAAGTGCTGTCTTTGAGAGTAATACCTTTGATTAGAAAGGCGAAGTCCCTTTTGCAGAACTTTTGAAACTTGAATTTGAGACGAGTAAAATTAGAAACTCAAGCTTAAGCTTGTACGTGGCAGTTGCATGTCGGTTGTCGGTTTGATACGGACGGAGGCTGTCCTTGATTGTTCTGTGCTCTGTTTTTTTTTTCTTTGTTGTATTATTATTATTATTATTATTATTATTATTATTTTTGGTAGAATTTTACGGATAATTCTACAAGAGTATGCTAAATGTTCTGTTGAAGATTCGCTTCTTGCAAAAATGTAGTCAAACTTATTCCATTATTCGCCAATCGCCATGGTGTCTCCGCAACCTCACACAAAAATGCGGACAATTTCGCCACCTTCTCGAAAGGTGTCGACTTTCTGTTCACTATCTCTTGATTTACAAGTCAGGGCATAAATATTGGTGTTTAAAGACTAGCAATTAGAGTTTAGTAAACCTTTAGGCTTACCTCCAAACAAAGGAGTTTACAGCTGTACATGTAATAATTATTTGCCTTTTTAACCCTTTGATTCTGTCGAATATTTTACTGTCTAATTAGTCTTTTATATTAAACATGCATGTAGAAGTTAATTGAATCTTTGTTAGGAGCTGTTTACATGATACCGGAATGACTTTCATTCCAGAACGAGTTCATTCAATCTCCATATATTCCTCTGTATCTGTTCACAAGATACCAAGATGAAGTTTCATCTCCGTACAAGTCATTCCAGAATGGGTTCATCCCGGTTTTCAATCCGAATGAAATTCTTGTTCTGATATGACAATTCATTCGAGTATCATGTAAACTGAAAATGAACTCCGTTCCGAGATGAACCGCGTAGTCTGGGGTGAGCAGAGCATGCATATCATGTTTCTCGACCACAAATCTATCCTGCCTGGCCTTATCCAATGTGATCTTCTCGTTCTTCTTTGGACTCTTCTTTTAGCAAATAGATTCACATATTAACGAGGCTACAATTTGAACTCAGAGTGAAAAGACCTGTTCATCTTTTCTGTTTAGCCCAAACAAGCAGCCCAATGGTCAAGCTGTTAGTTAAACTTGCAGATATGGCCATTAATAGGCACAATAACATGTCCCGCGAAGCTTGCACCATCTTTGTTTTTGATCTGGTGTTAAAAAAAAAACATGCATGAAAGAAAGCCTACAGTCAATTTTGCCATGTGAAGGCAGTACGAACTACATTATGGAACGAAACTCATTCCAGGATGAAAGTCATTCCGGTAAACACTTGCCAGCTGCCTAGGTATTTTAATTCGCGAAACATGGTCAAGGAATTACTACAGTAGCCAATTTATAACCTGATATCACTTTTGATTCTTGAAAGAGCTTTTAATGGACCAAAACACCATTATTGATGCAAAGATACTCCTCGCCCATTATTACTGTTATGATCAAGAAGTAGAGGCAGCCTGGCATTTCAGGTTCTGAAATTCTAACCAGCTGGTCATCAGGGTACATAAGAATTGATTGTTGACAACTACTTGCCAGCAGGCATGCAACTACCCCTTGTACACTGTATTTGTCTTACCGATGTTTTGAATTGGTGTTCAGGGAATTAATTTTAAATAAAAATTTCAAGGGCTGGTTACTGGCAGTCTTCTTCTGGTTTGTCTTGTCAACACTGCTGACATTTTAAATGCCCAAGGAACTTGATTTAGGATAAAATCAAAAAGCAAATCAAAGGCCAAATTGCTTTTCTTGGTCTGGCAAAAGACAATGAGTGATGCTAAACATTCTGAGAGTGAATAGACCATTTTACAGTTCTGGCTGAGTTACCTGGCCTGTGAATGGAAGCAAGGCTGAGGGTGACCTTGTTTTCATACATACATATCAGTAATAATTTAAAATGACTTACATGTAAATATTTAAATATTAAGATAGGCTAACACATCACTATATCAATAATATTACTTCCTAAAAAATCCCTTAAAAGTTTGCTTCTTAAACACTTCTTAAAGACTGATTCGTTACTAGAAAGTTTTAAAATGGATTCCAGGGAATTCCAGATACTGACAGTTAGGTAATAAAAAGTTCTCTGTCCAGATGTAAATGCAGACTACATGTAGTTAGCATTACAACAACATGGTTGACATGATAAAAACAGTCTCTATCAATACAAGGTCACCAAAAACCTCACTGCCACTCATAGGCCAGGTCACTGAGCAAACAACTGTAAATTGGCCTATTATATTACCTTGAGAACCTTGAATTTCAGGAGAACAGTGAAGACACGGGATCACCAACAAATTGATGTTGTGTCAACTCTTAGCTTTTTTTTTTAACGATAACAAACATTTGCTTCCAACTTAGCTGTTTTTCAAGAAGTGTTACAGTACTTTTAACGTAATGGGCACTGAGCAGTTTGCAAGCTTGTACTCCAATTAAATACACCTAACAGGCATACAGTGTATGACAAGCAGCAGTCATCCCACAGTCTGTAAGAACTTTTCTTTTGCATCACTTTAATTTATCAACAATTTAATTTGTTTGTTGTCTTCTGTTTCTTTAGAGGGTGGACTTTGTAATCTCAAATACATCAGTCTCTTTACCTTGACTGTACAGAATGCGTCGCTGATCCTTACGATTCGCTACTCACGAACCCTCCCTGGGGACATGTACATTGCAACTACTGCTGTAATGTTTGCTGAAGTCTTCAAAGTGGCAGCGTGCTTGCTAATTATTTTTTTGGAGAAACGCAACATTCGGGACTGGCTTCATTTCTTGTACTCATCCATTATTGGTCAGCCATTAGACACTCTGAAGCTGTCTGTTCCTGCTTTGATTTATACAGTACAGAATAACCTACAGTATGTTGCAATTTCAAACTTGGATGCTGCCACATTTCAGGTACAAAGTATTGCTGCCTTGAACTGTCTTCCTTGAAGATCTAAGTTTGTTACATGCTTTGATTTAGCAAAATTAAATGTAGCAACTAATTTTAATTTAATTGACCAAAATTTACAGTGGGCCAGAATCCACTATGATGACAAACCTTTTTTTTAACTTTGCAAAATGTTGTATTTCAACATGCTTATTACTTTAATGTTAATTGTAAATTATTAACTTAGAATTGGCAACACTTTAATCAAACAGGTCTGTGTAAATTTTGGAACACTGAAGACACTTAATTTTGCAATGTCACAAACTAATAATAATTATTGTGATACTTTGGCACATTTATCAAAGAAATTTCGGAGGTTGATAGAGCTTTTAAGTGATAAAATCATAAATTCCACACATTTACAGTGTACATGAAGTTTCATTCGAGGTGGCTAATACCAGTTTCCATCACTTTCCAGCTCTTTTACTTTTCATGAATTGTATTAATTGCTGCCAATCTTTACACATTGCTTGTTGTGACATTTATAGTACTATGATCATCGAATAAATGCTCATTCATTGTTGAACAAGTTATAAAAAGAAAGTTCAACACAGTAAGTTACTATAGCAACAGTATAACCTGAGAAATACCCTTAACATGCACAGCTCTGACACCATATCCAGTTGGTTTGCCAAAGTATATGTAGAGTGAGTTTAGAGAGATTTTGGATTTTTAGGCCAAAATGGGATACTGGTATGCCCATTTTATGGGGAGCCCTTTAACAGAAACATGTACCCTGTACTGTATGTTTAAAAAAAATTTCTTTGCTTCAAGGTGACGTACCAGCTGAAGATTCTAACAACAGCATTGTTTTCAGTCTTCATGCTCAACAAAAGCCTCGTTAAGTTGCAGTGGTTGTCGCTCGTCATGCTGTTTGTTGGAGTTTCCGTAGTTCAGCTGCAACCAACAGACAAATCATCGGGCCAAACAGGAAAGAGTGCTACGCTTGAACCTCAATTGGCACAATCAAAAGTGTCTCAGAACCCATTTCTTGGTTTGATAGCGGTCATTTTGTCCACTCTTTGTTCTGGATTTGCAGGTGATTGAATAGTATTTTTCATCTCCTGAGCTCGGTCATCCCTGCAGTTATTTATTAATTTTCTTTTTCTGGTGTATGGAGGCTTAAAAAGCACTGAGTGCATTTCAAATTGCAGAGTACTTAAACACGTGAGAAAACTGAAGGAAAAACAAAATAATGTGTTAAAGAATTTTCTTTCTTTATGGCAACCTATATTAACTTTTATAAAATTTAATGGCTGTACCTTTTTGGAACAGAATTTTAATGCAGGAACTGTGTTGAAACACTTGATGCTACATGTATACATGTTTCTATTGCTGTACAATGCTATAGAAAATACAGCCAATCAGAATGCAGGAAAGCCATGTTTACATGTATTTGTCAGTATTCCACTGGACATTCCCAATTTATACCCTGCATTGTAAAGGGCAACATTGTGTGTATTTTCTATGACATGGTATTAAATAGTAATGCAAAGCTTTCTTGTGATATACCTTGAACATTCCACTTGTCATTTGTATTTTCTTTCCACACAATACATGTATACACTCACCTAAAGGCTCTTGTGTATATTGAGAAAATACAAGTGGCTTGTTGGATATTCCATGGTATACTACATAAAAGCATTGTCCAACAAGTCTATACGTGTACAGGTATTATCTACGGGTATGAGGGGAGTGTTAGTACTTGGGAGACTATCTCCATTAATGTTTGCCAGCACTGGCCAGCTGTTGACTGTGGCCACAGTTACCACATTTTCATGGTCTAGAGTTCAATTTTCAACTTTCAGAAACACCAAAGTGTAGCTGCAAATTGTGGAACATTTCTTTGATAAAGGAACTTGGATGAGTTCTAAAAGTTCTGTTCATTGTTAGCATTCAAGAAATCCCCCGAAATTATTTATTTTCCCTTTACTGTTTCTTTTGTGCAAAGCAAAATAAAACAAAAGTCTGTCATCCATTTTTATACAGGTGTGTACTTTGAAAAGATCTTGAAGGGTTCACAAATGTCCATCTGGCTGCGGAATGTTCAACTTGGCATCTATGGGTCATTAATTGGTTTTATTGGAATGCATGTCAAGGATGGTGACAAGATTGCTGAGAAAGGTCTCTTGTTTGGTTACACCAGTGTTGTATGGATTGTCATTTTTATGCAGGCATTTGGTGGCCTCCTAGTTGCAGTTGTAGTGAAATATGCTGACAACATTCTTAAGGGTTTTGCAACCTCGTTCTCTATTATTGTGTCATGTGTAGTTTCTGTGTATTTGTTTGACTTCCAACTTAGTGGCCAGTTCTTGTTTGGAGCTGCATTAGTCATTTCAGCCATATTTTTGTATGGAAGGCCACAAAACCGAGAAACGCCCAGCGACAGCAGGCCGGCATCCATTTCAAAAGTATAGCTTTCAGGACAGCTACTGAGAGTTCTTTAACCCTTTTCCTCCTAAGGGGTTCCCCATTGACGAGTAAAATCGTCTGGCGTTAGACAGAGTAAAATCTATAAGTGCCATTTGGCACTCTCAGGAGGGAAAGGGTTAATATTGAATTTTTTAAGGGTGACAATACAAAGTAGTTTCAGGGATTTTGCCTTCATTCACGACTGTGCATTTCATGACTACACATGAAAAATATAGGTTTGCTGCAGTATTCTGTGCTGGTATACACCCAAAAACTGTCAAAAATTTAAACCAGTCAGACGTCAAAAGAACCTGTCAATCAAATTTACATGTGTCAAATTTAAGTTACATTTACATGACCTGAGGTGCATTGAAAGGGTTTTTGCTGGGTGCAGTCTGGTATACATGTATGTGGGGAAACAGATCTCAGTCTGGTTCCAAAATAAAGGTCTACTTACACATTTTGCAGGGTTACATTAAACTTCAAGCTGGAAAAATTGTTGTAAAATTATTGTTAATGGCATACTTGTAAAAATTATTACATGTATCTCTGAAAAATGAGTAGTGCCCCGAAATTTTGTTGCAGATTCCAAAGGCCCTTATATGGTTTTACTTTCCTATTGTAAGTTATAAACTGCACAGAAATAATTCCGTATTACCAAAAATTAGGAGGCAACATCCTTAAAACTGCTATTCATTGTCAAATCCTGAAACAATTTCACAGCCATAAGATTATTAACATAAATTGGGTCACTGCTCCATTGAGGGTTTCAAAATTAATTTTCTTCCATTTTGTGGATATCAGTCTTGGCTACTAAATTACATGATGTAGCATATTAAAAGAATTGTACATATTTGTAGAATTTAGTCCACAGTCTAGCATCAGTAAAATAAAATAATAATAATTATTTTATTATTATTGATCAATTATTGATCATCAAGCCCTGGTCACTGTAACTTTTCAGATTATGCAGACTTTGATTTGTGCCTGTAAAAATAGATAATTCCAAAGACCTTCTTTATATTGGTGAATGTGTAAGCAGGTAATTCCTTTGAGTTGAAAAACAAGAATTTATTGACTACAGTATTAATCACTAATAATACAATATTGGTCGCCTCACAAATAGCTAGGAAACTAGTCTAATGAAAATAATGATAATAGTATATTTATCAAGTGCTTTTTCTACAAGATTCAAGGGTGATGCTTACACTAATCATACATAAAAAATAAACCACTTATCTAGTCTAGGTAGGGTCAAGGCAAAAATGATAACATCCTACCAAAAAGAGAGGTAAATAGAGAGAAACACTTAGAGAGTTTGCTATTGCTGCACAAATCTGAACAACTTTTGTTGTTGTTGTGAGTCAAAATTTCAACCACAAAAATGTTTTAAGTCAAGCACATACAGTGTACAGGCTGTACATGTAGTTGTTAGCCATATACTGGTTGGTATAAATCTTATTGACCTTTGTTCAAACATTTCTACATGCAGATGTGCATGCTTAATAGTGGACAAAGTGATAATAAAAGTGATTTCTAATATCATGGTTGACTACTCCACAAACTGTTGTCATTGATGTTATTTTCATGGCCCATTGTTGGGTGGTTAAGAAGTTGATCTGCTTAATTAAGGAAGCTTCTTGTGCATGAAGGTTATTGAATTACAGTGTGCATGTAAATGACCTGATCCTAGCAGTGGCTTGACCCTTTAAAACCCCAAGAGTGATCAGCACCAAATTCTCCTTGTAATATCAACACTTAATAAAACAAAGTGGTCATGAGAATTAAGAACAGGATCACACAAGATGAATTTGATTGATATTTTAACATTTTCGCCCTACTATGTCTATAGGAAAATGTGTAAGGATAACAAGTGAGAACATATAGTTTGAATTAGGGTTTAAAGGATTAAATAATTATTTATTACTTAATTAGGTGCAAATTAGCATGTGAATATGATCAAATGCGCCTTACAATAATAAGCTTTACAATTCGAAATCTTTACAATTCTCAAATCAACCAAATTAAATCAAATGTTGGTGTTTGAGGAGAGGGGAAAACCAGAGTACCTGGAGAAAAACCTCTCGGAGCAGAGTAGAAAACCAAGAAACTCAGCCCACTTATGATGCTGAGTTCGGGAATCGAACCTGGCCTTGGTGGAAGGTGAGCGCTTTCACCACTGTACCAACCCTGCTACCCTGGGGTTGGGGTTCTATCGTGAAAGTTTTGCTGTTTTCCCGCAACAACTACAAAGAAATGCTTATTTTTCACCTTCACTCATGCCGAAACATTCCTTGAAATTTAGGAGAAAGATTTCAATCTTTTTTATCTGCAGGAAGAGTCATCCATAGTACATTTTTCGTCATCCCAAGATGAGGTGCAAGGATTTGAAAGATTAAGGCTATTTTTTCAAACAACCTTGCCATCTGTAACAGCAGAATACAACATTATATTAAGTCTCGTTGTAGTAACATTTAAAAGTAAGCAAAAGGTGTTACTTTTGGGTTTTCACTGATAAATTTCAAGACATCTTTTACCATTTTAAAGTAAGACTGAATTAACGTAATCACTTATTGCTGTATGAACCCAATTTACTGAATGGATACCACACTATATCACTTGCAAGTTTCTCTTTTATCTGCTCAAATTCATTAACGCTTTAATCCGCTGTATCAGTATGTATATTCTCCTTACAGTACTCACAGATTTCACATGTTATGTCACATGTTACATGTAGGGAGAATTTGTATAAAGTTAATGTTGACTTGACTGATCCCTGGTGATCATTTCCTGAATTCTCATGCTCTATATTATGGATGAACCAGTGACACTGTGAGGAGATCTTAAATGGTGGTCATTGTTGGAATCTGACACCACACCTTACACTCTTTCATTTTACCCAGAGTCAGCAGAATTAACCGATTTTTTGCGTCACTGATGCCACCTACTTTTGTTTAAAAATTTTGTGGCCCATTAATACAAAAAGTTTGTATCGTAGATACAACGAAATTAACATCTGCTGCAGTTAAATGGTAAGAAAATTATTTTATGCCTTCAGAAGAATGACATAGAATGTACGTACGCTCTAATAATTGGGTTTTCATTACTAAGCCAAATGGTACTAAAATACATTTGCTTGTATTTTTATATTCAGATTCATGACACCAAGATACTAAATGCATGAGTTAAGCAAAAAAGACTCCATTTATCTTTGAGGCTGGGATTATTTGGTGGAAATACTAGTGCTCAGGATCAAGTAAATGACTTCAGGGGATGTACTGATAATATCGAAATAATGCGTGAGGGCACGCCTTTTTCGCCCCGTGGACGGGGCGCTCAATACTTTCTAAAGGCTGGTTTTCAATAGCGCCCAAGCATAAACATAAGCACAAGCGTTTGCATAAAAACATAAGAAGGAACCCACGGTAGTGTCGAAAACGAAGTCCCCAAAAACGACGATCGAAGACCCACTCGAAAACGAAGACCCGCTCGAAAACGAAAACCCCCTCGAAAACGATGACCGGCTGTATAGGCCAAACATTATTTGTGCAAAATAAATCGTCAGAAAATTCTGGGTTTATATCTTTTGAGTAAATTAAGAGTATAATGATTTATGTGGCTTATCCCATCTCTAAATTGGACAATTGCTTGCAGTGACTAGCATAATACCGGTGGTTTGAGTTTATTTGTTCATTGCATTTCCAGCTTTCTGCATGGAGTTTAAGAAACGAGGACGGCAACGGTAACGAAAACGTCATTTGTAATTTGTAATATGGAAAGATAATCAGCGAACAAAATCTACCCTGTGATCAGGCCCACTTGTAGCAGCGCTCCTCTATCATCCTCTTATGCAGGGACCGCGTACGGAGAGGGGTCGGGTACGGTCTCTCCCCCCCCCCCCTCCCACACACACACACACACACTTTTTGTGGATGGTAAAGTCAGGAGCCCAAAGTACTTTCACGGGATAAAAGTGGTAAGCTACAGCCGGAGTACCCCTCCCTCCAAATTTATGACTGTTCCTTTAATCATTTTAGGAGTCAACCCCTCCCCTCAATTCAAGAGGGGGGAGCGGCCCCCGTATATTAAAATCTGCTCATTTTGCCTCGGGACACCTGTCTTTCATGTTACTTCCGGTTTTCCCTTGAATTGGTCTGATGTTTACTTTCCCACACTTCATTTGGGTCACCGCTGGAGAAGAGAGACGAATGAAACGCTAAGTGAATAATCAACAGCTGGCATTATGTCCCTCTCCAATCAGCTCAGAAATCAAGGAAATGATTATTTTCGCCGAGCAAGCCGCCTTAGCATAAGCTCCTCGCCACAAGAGGCACGGGATCTGTACGAGCAGGCCCTGTCCCGATATTATCGAGCGAAAGAGGAATCGGAGAACCGCGACGACGAATGCTCTGCTGCGAAAAACATTGGTAAAGCTGCATGGAAAATAGCCGGTGTTTTGATCAACAAACGGGAGAATCCCAAGAACATTATCTTCTATCTTCATGAAGCGATTAAAGGGTTGTCCATTGCGTACAATCACAGTGAATCTTGTAAAGATCCCGAGTGGCGCAGTGAGGTATTTGAAACACTCACCGTTTGTTTACAAGAGGTCATTGAAGCGGCTGACGCTTTCGGTGACAGGGACCAAAAGATCGCTCAGATAGAAAAGCTTTGTTCGTTGACCACTGTTGTAGAAGCAGCCCCTGATATTCAATTGACGTTGGCCACGCTTTATTTTCACGATGGCACGACCAATCTCCAAAATGGAAACTACAAGAAATGTTTGACACGCATGAAAGATTGCTACCGACCCATTGAGGAAGTGAAGCGGCTGGCTCGTTACGCGGAAGTCACACGCGCGACACCCGAGATGTTATCCCAAGCGCGTGTACTTGAGCAGGATGTGTTTTACCACACTTGTTCGGCATCGTCGATCCAAGCGCGTGTACAGGGAGACCAGCTATTGGAAGTGGCTCTTCAAGAAGAAGAAGAACTCGACATGAACTTAATATTTGAAGTTATTGATTGGTACAAGCAAGCTGTCGTTTTGGCAAGGGAGGTTGATATCGAACAAGAAGCTATAGCTGAGAGTCGTCTGGGTGTGGTTTATGACAAGGTGCTGAAGATAACACTGCGGGCCAAGGCGTACTTCACTCACAGCTTCGAGCTGGCCGAGTCTTTGAAACCTCGCATGTTCACCTCACACCAGTGGTACAAGGATTGCACCACTGCGTTGAAAAGGTTTCAAGACGAGGCGCGTGAAAGAGACGAGCAAGAGAAACAAAAAGCTCGAGCCAAGTTTATAGAGGAGCTCTCCACGGAGCTTGAAGATCTGAGATCTCGTAAATCTTCAGCTGTTTCCTTCATCAAACACCTCTACCTCAACTACCCGCCGAAAACTCCTTCCTGGAGGAAACCAAGTGATGACGAGATGAAAAAATGGAAATCAATGGATAAAAATTCTAAAGATTACAAGAAGGTTCTGACGAAGGCGCTAGGTGTTTATCACCCTGATAAAGTGGATGAAAAGGTTTATGGCATGAAGTGGAAAGTCCTGTGTGAGGAGATTACCAAAATGCTCACTTTTCATTACGAGGAAACCAAACAACCGAAATGAATGAATGCACTTTGCACTTTAGAGTGACTTTAAGAACACTTCTAGGTCAGTTCGCCCCATTGTGCCTCCACGTTGATTAATGCCTAATTTACGATTAATTATAGGAACCGTTTGGGTCTTGACGTATACACTTACACTTTATTATTTTTAACATAATAAAAAAAAAATACAGACTGTCTTATCCAGGCAATTATTCGTCTGGGCCGAGTTGCTCGAAGCATGGTTAGCGCTAACCGAGGTTAAATACCATGACAACCTATAGGTTTTAATGCCACTTAACCAATGCTTTGAGCAACTCGGCCCTGGTGGTTAACAATGTGCACGTCTCTAAGTATGAAGAATTAACTGTACTGGTTGGACGCGTAATTCACCTGGCATGCTTAAGGGAGCGCAGAGATTGAAGCCCGCGGGCTAAACTTTCTAACTAGCAGCAGGAGCCCATAAATTAAGGGACTCCTGCTAGATACCCAACTCACAATTGGAGTGCTTAGTAGGCCGATACGGTTTACCTCTTTGACGCTACGTAACGTAACGATTTGTAGTGTTTATATGGGAAATGTAAAATATAAATTTAAAATATCACCTATTATTTTAATACAGCGAAGAAAAGAAACAATTGTAACAGTTTGTATCCTTATGTCTGTTTGAGGCGATCTGAGCTCGTTTGCGTGTGTTTCAGATTTCAAATAAGCCCCCCCCCCTCTCCATTAAGCCCCCCTCTCTAATAAGCCCGTCGTTAATGAGTACTAAGGCCATGTGGTAGCGGGCATCCAAGTAAAGTTTGAGCCTGAGCATTAGCAACCATGGACAGCTGTTTCGGCCTTGTTAGGCCTCATCAGAGCATGACATAGCTAACACTCTTTCGTTGCTTGTTTTATTCATGTAGGTGACGAGGGCTAACAAGACCGAAACAGCTGTCCATGGTACCTAATGCTCAGGCTCAAACTTTACTTGGAACCATGGACAGCTGTTTCGGCCTTGTTAGGCCTCGTTAGTTATGCTGACGAGGACTAACAAGGCCGAAACAGCTGTCCATGGCTGCTAATGCTCAGGCTTAAACTTTACTTGGTAGATTTATGGGGAAATGCCCGCTCCCACGTGGCCTTAGTGCCCAATGAGTGACTTTCAGCTTACCTAGAAACATTAATTTGTAAGGTATTCCTGTCACTCCAAGCCACATGCCACAAGAATTACACTTTCATTGCGTCGTTACGAGACCCGAAATTAAGCTCCCCTGGGGCTTAATAGAGAGCTTTTACGGTAAATTTTCTTATTCTTGTTCGGAAGGGCTTTTATTGGCGAAAGTTCCCTTATGCAGCCAAGTAAACTATTTACCCAGTCTTCTGGCAGTCATACAAACCGTTTTGTTTGTTTTTCGATAGCAAATATGTCCTTAACGTTCGGCTTCAAGTAAACTCCTTTGATCGACTCTACTCTTAAAGATACGGACTCGAGTAAACAGTTTGTTATGGAAAAGCCAAAAAAAATCATGCAAAGGAGAAGGTAAAGAAAAGAAAAGTAGATTCCTCAAAAAATTCCTGCGCAAGCAATGGTGGAAAAGTATTATGCAAATTGTATTCTCATGATAAAACATAAAGGCAAAAAGATATGTGAAAACAAAAAACAAGAAAAAAATCAATTCTCAACAAAGGATTACAATAGGACATACGGGGGTTGAAAATTCAAAAAATGAAAAGAACTTCTGAAATAAAAAAAATGGGATTTAGGAAAGCTTCTCCAAACAAGTGATCTCTCATATGGTCCTAAGCGACCCAGGTTCGACTCCCAGTATGGGAAAATCGTACCTATTCAATGGTTAACAGTTTTGCAAAGCTAATAGAGACCTCTAGCTACTGGTTTGGTTTCTCAACTGTAAAGCGCAAACTGGCATTAAGTTTGAGGTTAGCTGGGTGATTGCAACGCTCTGTTGGCATCAAATTTCGCGTGGATACGAGGAATTAAAACCCCATTTACACTACAGAAAAAAACGTCATGGCAAGGATAAAAACTGGCAAGGGTAGCTAACATTCTGGTAAGGCAAGGATTGTTTACACATGTACCGTTTCACCCTTGCTTGATTTGTTCTTGGCAAGGCTATTTTGTTCCAGGCAAGGCTTAGATTTGTAAGTGAGCATGCGCATTGTGCTAATTCAAGATGGCGTCCACGGGATTGTTGATGTTCGAAACCTCCGTACCAAGGAAATCAAACAAAACCGAGCGTAAACGTCGACAACGTGAAATAAAGTACCAGATAAGTGAGGAATCGAGAAAGAAAGACCATTTCATTAGATACCGGAACTGTCAATGGAAAAAAAACTATTGTTGCTTAACATTGATTAACATTGATTAACCCACCAAGTAGCGCTGTTATCAGAACATGCGCAGAATGATCAAAAGTTATCTTCCAGGCAAGTAGGAACGTTTACACGTTCAATTTTAAGGGCAAGGTGCCGGTTTTCGTCCTTGCCTTACCGATATTTTCAAAAACGGGACAACATCTAAACGTGGTCCCAAAACCGAAAATTAAATTTGCAAGGTAAGGCAGCCTTTGACGGTTTACACCACTCAATTTACCCTTACCTTGCCTGAGGTGAAAATTACCCTTCCCGGTTTTCACCCTTGCCTAGCCGTTTTTTTTTTTTCTGTAGTGTAAATGGGGTTTAAGAAAGACGTCAATCCGGCGGCCTCTAACAAACAAGAGGCAAGTAACTGAACTTTGCTGCAGTTAAATGGTAAGAAAATTATTTTATGCCTTCAGACGAATGACAGAATGTACGTACGTTCTAATAATTGGGTTTTCATTACTAAGCCAAATGGTACTAAAATACATTTGCTTGTATTTTTATATTCAGATTCATGACACCAAGATACTAAATGCATGAGTAAGCAAAAAAGACTCCATTTATCTTTGAGGCTGGGATTATTTGGTGGAAATACTAGTGCTCAGGATCAAGTAAATGACTTCAGGGGATGTACTGATAATATCGAAATAATAATGCGTGAGGGCCTGCCTTCTTCGCCCCGTGGACGGGGCGCTCAATACTTTCTAAAGGCTGGTTTTCAATAGCGCCCAAGCATAAACATAAGCACAAGCGTTTGCATAAAAACATAAGAAGGAACCCACGGTAGTGTCGAAAACGAAGTCCCCAAAAACGACGATCGAAGACCAAAAACGACGACCGAAGACCCACTCGAAAACGAAGACCCGCTCGAAAACGAAAACCCACTCGAAAACGATGACCGGCTGTATAGGCCAAACATTATTTGTGCAAAATAAATCTTCAGAAAATTCTGGGTTTATATCTTTTGAGTAAATTAAGAGTATAATTATGCCATCTCTAAATTGGACAATTGCTTGCAGTGACTAGCATAATACCGGTGTTTTGAGTTTATTTGTTCATTGCATTTCCAGCTTTCTGTAGGGAGTTTAAGAAACGAGGACGGCAACGGTAACGAAAACGTCATTTGTAATTTGTAACTCTTTCCCAATCATTAAAATTTATGGAAAGATAATCAGCGAATAAAATCTACCCTGCGATCAGGCCCACTTGTAGCAGCGCTCCTCTATCATCCTCTTATGCAGGGACCGCGTACGGAGAGGGGCCGGGTACGGTGTCTTCTCCTCCTCCCCCCCCCCCCCCCCCCCACACACACTTTTTGTGGAAAACATAATAAATTTGGTAAAGTCAGGAACCGAAAGTACCCTCACGGGATAAAAGTGGTAAGCTACAGCCGGCGTACCTCCCTCCAAATTTGTTCCTGTTCCTTTAACCATTTTAGGAGTCAGCCCCTCCCCTCAATTCAAGAGGGGGGAGCGGCCCCCGTATATTAAAATCTGCTCATTTTGCCTCGCGACGCCTGTCTTTCATGTTACTTCCGGTTTTCCCTTGAATTGGTTTGAAGTTTACTTTCCCACACTTCATTTGGGTCACCGCTGGAGAAGAGAGACGAATGAAACGCTAAGTGAATAATCAACAGCTGGCATTATGTCCCTCTCCAATCAGCTCAGAAATCAAGGAAATGATTATTTTCGCCGAGCAAGCCGCCTTAGCATAAGCTCCTCGCCACAAGAGGCACGGGATCTGTACGAGCAGGCCCTGTCCCGATATTATCGAGCGAAAGAGGAATCGGAGAACCGCGACGACGAATGCTCTGCTGCGAAAAACATTGGTAAAGCTGCATGGAAAATAGCCGGTGTTTTGATCAACAAATGGGAGAATCCCAAGAACATTATCTTCTATCTTCATGAAGCGATTAAAGGGTTGTCCATTGCGTACAATCACAGTGAATCTTGTAAAGATCCCGAGTGGCGCAGTGAGGTATTTGAAACACTCACCGTTTGTTTACAAGAGGTCATTGAAGCGGCTGACGCTTTCGGTGACAGGGACCAAAAGATCGCTCAGATAGAAAAGCTTTGTTCGTTGACCACTGTTGTAGAAGCAGCCCCTGATATTCAGTTCACGTTGGCCACGCTTTATTTTCACGATGGTACGACTAATCTCCAAAATGGAAACTACAAGAAATGTTTGACACGCATGAAAGATTGCTACCGACCCATTGAGGAAGTGAAGCGGCTGGCTCGTTGCGCGGAAGTCACACGCGCAACACCCGAGATGTTATCCCAAGCGCGTGTACTTGAGCAGGATGTGTTTTACCACACTTGTTCGGCATCGTCGATCCAAGCGCGTGTACAGGGAGACCAGCTATTGGAAGTGGCTCTTCAAGAAGAAGAAGAACTCGACATGAACTTAATATTTGAAGTTATTGATTGGTACAAGCAAGCTGTCGTTTTGGCAAGGGAGGTTGATATCGAGCAAGAAGCTATAGCTGAGAGTCGTCTGGGTGTGGTTTATGACAAGGTGCTGAAGATAACACTGCGGGCCAAGGCGTACTTCACTCACAGCTTCGAGCTGGCCGAGTCTTTGAAACCTCGCATGTTCACCTCACACCAGTGGTACAAGGATTGCACCGCTGCGTTGAAAAGGTACCAAGACGAGGCGCGTGAAAGAGACGAGCAAGAGAAACAAAAAGCTCGAGCCAAGTTTATGGAGGAGCTCTCCACGGAGCTGCAAGATCTGAGATCTCGTAAATCTTCAGCTATTTCCTTCATCAAGCACCTCTACCTCAACTACCCGCCAAAAACTCCTTCCTGGAAGAAACCAAGTGATGACGAGATGAAAAAATGGAAATCAATGGATAAAAATTCTAAAGATTACAAGAAGGTTCTGACGAAGGCACTAGGTGTTTATCACCCTGATAAAGTGGATGAAAAGGTTTATGGCATGAAGTGGAAAGTCCTGTGTGAGGAGATTACCAAAATGCTCACTTTTCATTACGAGGAAACCAAACAACCGAGATGAATGAATGCACTTTGCACTGAAGACTGACTTTAAGAACACTTCTAGGTCAGTTCGCCCCCATTGTGCCTCCACGTTAATTAATGCCTAATTTACAACTAATTGTGATAGAGAGGAAAAAGATACCACTAGACTTCCACAAGACTTTATTCTTGATGTTCAGATTAAGAGATTTTTCCACCGATTTTCTCAACAGATTTCCGACTTACTTTCTCACAGATTTTCCTTCCAAGTCTAACAACAACATGTGCGAAGTAAAACTCCGAGATCAGATGTCAATCAAGACATCGTACTCCGATTGGATAACTAGACAAGAGTACAAATCACATGCGAGTAACGAAATCTATTTCTGACACTAATTGTAGGAACCGTTTGGGTCTGTAAATACAGAAACTTGATGTGTACACTTACACTTTATTATTTTCAACATAATTTAAAAAAAAATACAGCCGGACTGTCTTATCCAAGCAATTATTCGCCTGGTGGTTAACAATGTGCACTTCTCTGAGTATGAAGAATTAACTGAACTGGTTGGGCACGTAATTCACCTGGCATGCTTAAGGGAGCACAGAGATTGAAGCCCGCGGTCTAAACTTTCTAGCTAGCAGCGATGATTGAACAAGGCGTCCGTCATCACACAGGATCCCAACTCACAATTGGAGTGCTCAGTAGGCCGATACGGTTCACCTCTGTGATGCTACGTAACGTAATGATTTGTAGTGTTTATATGGGAAACGTAACATATAAATTTTAAATATCACTTTTTTTTTAATATAGCGAAGAAAAGAAACAATTGTAACAGTTTGTATCCTTATGTCTGTTTGAGGCGATCTGAGCTGGTTTACGTTAAAAAGGCGTGTTTCAGATTTGAAATAAGCCCCCCTCTCTAATAAGCGCGTCGTTAATGAGTAATAAGGCCATGTGGTAGCGGGCATTACCCCTTAAATCTACCAAGTTAAGTTTGAGCCTGAGCATTAGCAACCATGGACAGCTGTTTCGGCCTTGTTAGGCCTCATCTGAGCATGACATAGCTAACACTCTTTCGTTGCTTGTTTTATTCATGTGGGTGACGAGGTCTAACCGAAACAGCTGTCCATGGTTCCTAATGCTCAGGCTCAAACTTTACTTGGAACCATGGACAGCTGTTTCGGCCTTGGTAGGCCTCGTTAGTTATGCTGACGAGGACTAACAAGGCCGAAACAGCTGTCCGTGGCTGCTAATACTCAGGCTTAAACTTTACTTGGTAGATTTATGGGGAAATGCCCGCTACCACGTGGCCTTAGTGCCCGATGAGGGACTTTCAGCTTACCTAGAAACATTAATTTGTAAGGTATTCCTGTCACTCCAAGCCACATGCCACAAGAATTACACTTTCATTGCGTCGTTAACGCCGAGACCTGAAATTAAGCTCCCCTGGGGCTTAATATAGAGAGCTTTTACGGTAAATTTTCTTATTCTTGCTCGGAAGGGCCTTTGTTGGCGAAAGTTCCCTTATGCAGCCAAGTAAACTACTTACCCAGTCTTCTGGCAGTCATACAAACCGTTTTGTTTGTTTTTCGATAGCAAATATGTCCTATACGTTCGGCTTCAAGAAAACTCCTTTGATCGACTCTACTCTTAAAGATACGGACTCGAGTAAACAGTTTGTCGTGGAAAAGCCAAAAAAATCATGCAAAGGAGAAGGTAAAGAAAAGAAAAGAAATGATTCTTCAAAAAATTCCTGCGCAAGCAATGGTGGAAAAGTATTATGCAAATTGTATTCTAATGATAAAACGTAAAGGCAAAAAGATATTTGAAAACAAAAAAGAAGAAAAAACTCAATTCTCAACAAAAGATTACAATAGGATTTACCTTCAAGCCAAATAGGGGAATGAAAATTCAAAAAATGAAAAGAACTTATGAAATAAAAAAAATGGGATTTAGGAAAGCTTCTCCAAACAAGTGATCTCTCATATGGTCCTAAGCGACCCAGGTTCGACTCCCGGTATGGGAAAATCGTACCTATTCAATGGTTAACAGTTTTGCAAAGCTAATAGAGACCTCTAGCTACGGGTTTGTTTTCTCAACTGTAAAGCGCAAACTGGCATTAAAGCCGCTGTTACACGTTGAAACTTTCAGCTGAAACTTGTGTGCAACGGCACCGCGAACAAGTTTCACAAAGTGGTGTTACACGGTGAAACTCTCGTTTTTGTCACCACTGCAATCGTTGCGAACGTTGCAGAAGTAGAAAGCGGTTCTACTTTTTTCGCAACGGAAGTTCAAAAAGTTTCACGAAACCGACCATGTTACACGGCGCAACGCCTGCTGAAACATGTTTCGCAACGCCGTTGCACACAAGTTTCAGCTAAAAGTTTCAACGTGTAACAGCGGCTTAAGTTGCAACGCTCTGTTGGCATCAAATTTCGCGTGGACACGAGGAATTAAGAAAGACGTCAATCCAGCGGCCTCTAACAAACAAGAGGCAAGTAACTGAACTTTAAAGATGCATACTGTATTGCTTTCTTCAAAAAAGCTGCTAAGGAATGGACCACAATCTACAGCGGCGGTGTCCTTTGCCTTAACCTCTCTTACATGACTGTCCCACTGTAGGTCGTTCTGTATGATTATGCCAAGATATTTGTGGCTAGAGATGTTCTCTAGTTTGTGTTTCTGGATGTAGTAGCATGCTGGTCGGTCCACGGTAGAAGTTGTGATGGTCATGATGTTGCATTTGGTTAAGTTAAAGTTCGTTTCCCGGGTATTTGACTAAGTTGATAATCGATTGATGTCGGTTTGGAAAGACGAAACGTCGTCTTGAGTAGTTATTTCCGAGTACATTACTGTATCATCTGCAAACAGTTTGATATTGGAATTGATTGGGCACGTGTTGTGGTTAATGTAGACGAGGAACAACAATGGGCCCAATACTGTTCCTTGTGGTACCCCGGATGAGACGTTTACCCAGTCTGATCTTTCTCCTGAAACTTGGACACACTGGCTCCGATTTATCAAAACGTTTTTTGTCCATCTGTGAGTTTTCCCACAGATACCATAATACTTTAGTTAGTGGAGTAATCTGTTGTGTGGAAAAGTGTCGAAAGCACATCAGTGCGTCTGTGATTATCCAATGATGTAAATCAGACAATTAAGACGGATATGAGTTGTGTTTCAGTTGAGAATCCTTTGCAGAACCCGTGTTGATGGGGTGTCAGGATGTTGTTGACTTCAAAGTATCTTGACATATGACGAGATATAACGTGTTCCATCACTTTGCAAGCAATGCAAGTCAGGGAAATCGGTCGATAGTTTTTGGGCGAGGACTTTGTGAATGGGCGAGACGGTTGCTGTTTTTCATTCTTCAGGTAGGTTGCCCTTGTCATAAGATTGTGTAAAGATAATTTGAAGTATTTTAGCGCATTTGTTGGCAACGTTTATCAGCATCCATGTGATATATGGTCAGGTCCTTCTGCTTCATTTGGTTTCAAATTCTGTAATTGTTTCTCAATAACAGATATGGTAAACATTATGTCTCCGACTTCAGGGAAGGGCCATGGGCCTTTGTTTGGGATGTTTGTAGTGACTTCATATTATCAACTCCTTTGATAAAACCAAAGTTTTGTTTAATTTTCATGGGGGCTGAAAAATTATATAAAGAAGTGAACAGATTCACCAAAGTACCCAGAAATTGATCAGATTCAGCAAATCGTCGGGACGGCAAGCCATCTCCAATATGGTTCAGCTGTTAGGATTCCTGGTTTGAACTCAGGTTTGAACGAGGCGGCCCGGGTTCCATTCTCGGTATGGGAACACAGGGTATATTCCAAATTCGTTAATTTTGTTAAGTTAACGTAGTGTAAGTCATGATATTTATCAACCATTTTGCCTTTAAGTAACTACAAAACAAAAAACGGGAACGAGGTGTCAAGAAAATAAAAACACATTTCCCAGCAAAAGATTCAATTCAAACATTTATTTTTATTTGATATTTCACAGTACATGTATCACAAAAATTACGTTTTTGTATTAGTAATAAAAATGTCACGGGAGATGTAATAAAACCAGCAACAACATGAAAACTGCCCAAATCACCCTGGGAAACCTAAGTTTCGTTAGGGTTAGGGTTACTTTTTAACGATTAACGGTTAAGGTTAGCTGTTGTGGGTTAACTTTTTGGGAGTCCAACGTTTTTCTGGACTGTTTTGTGTTCCAAGTTAAATAGCACGAGATAAAATGTTTCAGGTGTATTTGCCAGGATATGGTAAATAATATTGTCGTAGAAAAAAGAAGGTCGTTACAACAAAGCCAGGGAGTATCAATTGTCGGATATATATGCGACGGCAATAATAAAGAAAATAGAAAATAACATTTTTGAACAAGAAGTTGTAAAGCGTAAAAACAAACAACCATGAGCGTCATTTGGTAATGTAAACCAGACTAACAAGGATTTAAGGATCTAGCTTATCAAAACAAAGCTTTTTTTGGCAACAACAAAGGAAAGAAAACTAAACTAATCATTTAGCATGTTTTAATTTATTTTTACGCTAGTAGTTTTTAACATTACTAGTTTTGAAAGGGTGATGATCTATCCCCTAAAAAGTCTCAGTTGCCAGGCCTAAAGTATGAACTGATATTCGAAGTTGATTCAGAGTTAAAGATTAAGTTGATTGAGCTGAAGATCTTCAGTTCCAGAGGACCTATCAAAAGAAGAAAACACCAAATTAAAAAAATTCAGTTTTAACTCTGGTTATATAATGAGTACATATATCGTTAAATATTTTGGTGTACTCTATTTAACAAATACATTCCATCTGGGGGATTTTCAGTTTGTATGATTACTCGTGTAGCATTTCTTTTTGCAGGTGCACGACTTTTCTTCTCTTTGCCTTCCCCTTTTTACAAACTTTTTTTTCGGAAACTTTTACCTTGCATGGACGTTTTATGACTTTTTCCCCAACCTACCCCTCCCACGCGTGACACATGCACGTGAAACATGCACGCTTACTAGAGCGAGCAAGACAAGTGAACCCGGAGCTTAACAACTGAAATCAAAAGTGAAGCTCAGGCAAACGAAGCTCAAGTTTATGGGCCATGTCATTTCCAAGGATGAACTGAAACTGGATCCTGACAAGGTTCCAGCCATGAAGAACATGCCCAAGCCTACTTCTTAGTCGGAAGTTCTTATCCTCCATGGCTTTGCATGTCAATTACCTATTCAATTTTCTACCCAAACTTTCAGCTGTCTGCACCCCTAAGAGAGCAAGAGAGCTCACAACCAGTCAACCCGAGTTTACATGGGCAAGACAGCCTGATGAAGCTTTCATCACTATTCATCAGTTGGCCATACAAGACCTAGTACTGACGTTCTACAATGTAGAAGAAGATGTTACCATCCAAACCGATGCCAGTGACAAGGGTTTAGGAGCCGTACTCCTTCAACGTGGACAACCTGTGGCGTTCGCCTCCAGATTCTGTCCAAGACGGAGCAGACCATTGGAAAAGAGTTCCTGGCAATAGTATTTGGTTGCGAAAAGTTCAGCCAGTACCTGGCTCGTAGAGAGAAGATAAAAGCGGAAACAGACCATAAGCCTCTTGAATCGCTATTTAAGAAGTCATTGCTATCAGCACCTTCCCGCCTCCAAACAATGCTACTCAGGTTGCAGAGATACAACCTTGCAGTCAGTTACAAACCCAGAAGCTAGATGTTTTTAGCTGACCATTTGTCAAGAGCGGCACAGCAAGAAATCGTGAAGCCGGAAGATTCCTCTAGAGAGTACCAATCCTATGCAAGCTTATCAACAGATCCTAGCTGGTGAAGATCGACGCAGACAACCAAGCTCTTCGTCAGAGAGTTCTTAAAGCCAGTTGAGAAACCTCCAACCCCTTCAAAACATGTTGAAGTCAGAAAAAACCAACCTTCGGACAGCAGCCCACAGACAACAGTTCCTGAACTTAAGGCAAAGTCTGCTTCACCATCTCTTCCAGTTGTCAAAAGAACGAGAACCAGAGTAATAAAGCCACTCTCTAAGTTCAGTAACTACGCAACTCGGTATTTAGTTGTTTAAGAACAACAACAACAGCAACAACAACAACAACAAAAAACAGTTGAACTAAGTTAAGAACTGTGCAGAGACGCTGTGTATGGACATTCTTTTTAGTCATTTTTTACAACCATTTGGTTTTTCCAGTTGAGTTATTTTTACGTTACCTTTGTATCTCACTGGTACCTTGTTTAGTTTTCAGGAAAAAAAAGGGAAGGTGTTACGATGTACGTCACGTAATAAGTCGAGCGTGACTCTGTTTCAGTGATTTACTATATTACCTTTTATGGTCATTAAAGAGTCAGTCTGTCAGATCTGATGCACTCGTACACATCGAACGACTCCTATAAGCCAATCAAAACGCGAGGATTACTCCGACCATTGTGTAATGCCGTATATTTTTGCAAGTAAATATTAATTATTAACTTATTAATTATGAGGAGACCGCTAGGTGAGTCTGAACACGTTACAAAGGTCGCCATGTTCACGCGCATCAAGTTCACATGCGTATTTAATTTGCAGACCTTTCCGTGTGTTAGCCTCAAGGTTAGCCTTCCACCCTTAGCGTTTCCATATACATCTTCTCTCACCTCGTTCTCGATCATGCCATGGCGCTCTTCAGAGGACAAACTATCTGGCTCGTCATCAAGGATAAGGAGTCCGGAAATGCCGCTGTAATGGACGAAAAGTAAGGGATTACGATACAACTTTACAACTGCTCCCAAAAAACAGGGTTACATGTTCCGATCCAAAAATATTTAAGGGAAATATATACACCCACAATTGGCACGGCAACAAGAAAATTTCAGTTTCCCCTTCAGAAACTGAAAAAAGGTTGATTTGGAGGCTGCCACTATTTCTTCCAAATGACTCTAATAGTTTAATCATATATATTTTTTTTATTTGTCACGTAGTCTTCATCATCCACAGTGATGGGTCACCCCCCTTCTGTGGATTGCCAATTTAGATTTCGTTTTCGTGCAAGCTAAACAGAGGCTCCGTAAGTATCAAACACAAGTTAACTTAAAAACAAACAAACATGAAAAAGTGAAATCTCCGAGTTGGCTTTTTTAATTGAAAAGTTGACTAAAGAGTGGTAAAAAACGTTCTGTTTTGTTTTCAATGAACTGAACCAAGAGCCATAAGGTTCTTGACTGAACTTGAACCAAGTTCTTACTTGTTCATGATACATTCCTTCAACCTCGGACAGAACTAGTCGAGTCAAATTAAGAAACACAGTGACATCGACTTTTTTCAGTCATTCTGACTAAAACAAAACCCGTCACCAAAGAAAAGCCTTTCTTACCCTTCCCCTCTGCCAAAGTTGTTTTGGGGAACACAAGAATTGTGTCTGTTCAGGAGCCTATGGGCTCTTGGTCCGTTGGGTTTAAACCCAAACAACTTTTAATGAGGGGTGGGGAGGGTAGGGCACTTTGTTTTGGTTTGGTGGCATCGTAGTATCGCGCATAATAATAATAATAATAATCATCATCATCATCATCATCATCATCATTCAAACAAATGTATATATGGAACTGTCTCAAGGGTTTTGTCTAAGGTTGCAGAAACAAGTAACACTTCGTTGATCGCGGGGTAACTTGACCTTCACTCATGTTTTTTTAAGTGACATCTTTACCAGCAAGGTTCCGTCTGTTTAAACTTTACACTACAGAAGAAAGAAACAGGGTTGAAAATTAAGGGAGGTACTCATGTATACCACGGACCGAAACAGAATCTGCTTGAGCACACCAGAAAGCATTTATTTTCTGGGAGGATTACAAAAAGATACCTTGTTATTTCATCAATGTCCGCACTACTTTCCAACTCTTCAAATTCTCGGTTGTTGCCATTATTCTCCAAAAAATGTTCTCGCTCGTTGAAGAGCTGGTCAATAAGGTCATTGTAATAGCGTACAGGTCCTCCCGGGGCTCTCTGAGCCCGGATCATCTGCCAACAAACAAACAAAACAAGTTAGCAAATTATCTTTTTCCATGGCATTGAAATTAACGAAAACAAGTATCTGGAAACTTGTTTGCACATTAATGCTTAACTGCATTAATGCTGACTGAAATTTATAAAGTATTTTTCGTGCCCTTTCACGAGAATGCTGATGTTCGTAGCTCGGACTTGAAAGAGGCCTTTAATAAGAGTTGCTAGATGGCTCGGAAATGCTACTCATTTCCGAATCGCTATACATGGCCCACACTTGGCAAATCCTCCTTGTCATGTTGAAAACTTCTACACCCAATATTACGTCACAACTTTTAGCGCTCGTAAAATCGGCAAAAATCGGCTAGATGACTCAAACTTTGGAATATTGTATTTCAAACATTATAATTAAGAAAAATGCAAAAAAAAAAAATTCGCTTCATAGGCAACAAACAACAAACAAATATGCAAAAAGACGAAACTAAAGCTAACCTCTTGCACCACCTCTGGTGGAAGTGAACGCTCCCTTCTCTCGCTGTCAACTATGACATCTCTAGCAACACCAAGCTGTTCTTTCAAGGAAAGCCGTCTCTTCCCGCCACACTGCTCTTTAATTGTGCGACATTTCTCCATGGACTTTTCCACGCTTTGTTTGAAGTCCCACCTTGGTGCCACCACGTCTTTCGCTATCTTTAACTCCTCCAGAAAAGAAAGCCTGCGCTGGCTCGGATTAGCTCCCTGACCCGAGCAACAAGTTTTGATGACGCATCTTCTTTCCTTCGCTTTCTTCTCAAAGTTTTTATTCTTGGCATGGCCATCAATGACTGCCTTCGCAAGCAACAGGTTGTGAACTAAAGAACCTCTTCTGGCCTGGGTTTCTCTCCTGATAATTTTACGCCTTTCAGCATTCCGAGCATCTCGCTTTCTGTCGTCGGCAGCGATCTCTTCGCGTGGTTTCCGGTTATTGCTGCTTGCAGACCTGGCATTTCTCTTGCTCTTGGTCGGCTTTCTGTTGTTGGGAGGTTGCGTGTACCACGCATATGTTTCAACTACAATCAAACGAGTCAACATGGCTAATTCAGAGGTAAAGGTTATGAACTTGTTTCTAAAGAAACTGAGGAGTTGGTGGGGGAGTAAAACTCGGCGAAGTTCAAGTATCGCAACTGGTTTAAAAAGAAAAATTTGGCCATCGTAAAGAGATTTAAGGCAGACGTTTCGCCTAAGCGAATCCAAGAATTGTTGTGGTTAACATAGCAAAAAGTGGAGATACACTATAGGTGGTAACATGGTCATGTGGAAACGATAAATTAATTAAATGGAATTGAATGGAAAGCGTTGAATGGAAAGCGTTCAGTCAGACTGTTATCAGACTGTAGCTTTGGGTGCTAATATTATACCCCTACGATAATATCATCAGGAAAACTTTATTCAACTGACCATTTGATTATCTACACCCTCACTGATTCCGGCCGTGGGATTCAAACTCATACATCTACTGGCTTTGCGACATGCAAAAACTAGCCTGAGTATCAGGTTCTGATGTGGGGAATGATAGGGCCTGATACTCAGGGTGACGTAAAAACTGCAATTTAGATTTTCTAGGCAGATTATTGTCAAGTTAGTGATCATCACCACCACTATCCAGGTGTATACATGTAGCACGTCAATTTATCAGTAAATGAGAAAAACAGATAGAGTAAAAGACTTGGTCTAATGAACTGCTTTGATCGGTCGAGTAAAAAGGACAACAATGAAATAGAAGCGAGTGTTTCGCGCACCGCACTTTCCATTTGGCAACGCTTTGGAAGAAGAATGTTTTGTGGGAAAACTTTTGGCTATCACACTCAAACCATTCCGAGTATAAGATAAGATAAGATAAGATAAGAACTTTATTAACGTGTCGAGGTCGCTAGTATACAGTGTATGCTAATTGGGGACACCTAACTACAATACTTATCTTATAATAAATAAAATATAAAATGCATATACATCTGTATGGATGACACTGGTTAATGCATGCATTAAAATCAACTATTAGTTATTACATAAGAAACAGTCTTTACAAGTATTGTCCAACAGGCTTGTGAAATTGATCATTTTGATGCGCTTTTTGAAGATTTCCAGTGATTCAGACGATCGAATAGATTTTTCAAGTTTGGACCAAAGTACAGGGCCTAAATAAGTCAAACTGTGTTTGCCATAAGCAACAGTCCGAAACCTGGGTATGGTGAAATCAGAATTTCTAAGATGATACCGAGAATTCGTAAGAACAAATAAGTCAGCAATGTAGGGGGGCGCCAGACCATATTTGACCTTATACATTGTGGTTGCAATAGCTTGGAGTCTTCGCGTGTAGAGTGTTGGTAGTTTCGCCCTTTGCAAGAGTTCTTCATACGTCGATTTATTGTCACAATAAACAGCACGTAATGCTCTTTCTTGAATTCGTTCAAGTTTTCTGGCATCAGAAGAGCGACGAAAATGCCAGACAGTCTGACAATATGTGAGATGAGGTAGTATAGCAAACTTGACAATGTGTAATTTAGCTGATGTCGGAATAAGGTTACGCAAACTCAGAAGAACACCCGTTTGACAGGATGCTTTTCTGCAAACATTGCCGACGTGATTCGAAAACGATAATTGATCGTCTAAGGTAACTCCTAACAGCGTTATCTCCGTTTCTGCTCGATTACAGTGTCATTAATAACGATGAGTAGGTCCTTGTGAGCGTTCCTCTGACCCAGACTCATCACCTGGTACTTTGAAAAATTTCCTTGTAAAAGATTGTTGTTGTACCATTCAGAGATGTTGTTTCCTTCCTCAGTTAAAATTCTTTCCGCCTCGTCAATTGTCTTCGCCACAGAGAACAGTTAGTGATCGTCGGCATACATAAATAGCCTGTTTTCATCAGTGGAGAACTGTAGATCGTTTTGAAAAACATTCCATAGAAGAGGCCCGAAGCTTGATCCCTGGGGACAGCCTCGTTGTTGCATACCATCCACTTGTTGTTTCTTGACTGATCCTAACTCTATTATTCCTATTTGTGAAATATGATCGCATCAGGGCTAGACAGTTGTTAGAAAAACCGTATGCTCTCAATTTGTTGATCAGTAGGGGAGAGTGCAGAGAGTCAAACGCCTTTGACATGTCTGTGGACAAGACTCCAACAACATTCCTGTTGTCAAGAGCCTTTTTCCATCTTTCTACCAATCCCATAAGGGAAGTTTCGCAGCTCTGGTTCTTTCGATAGGCGGTCAGTTTATTGCTTAACATTGGGTCTATAAATGATGTTAGCTGTTTGCTCAGTAACTGCTCAAAAACCTTCCCTATCGCTGTTAACACCGTAACAGGTCTATAGTTCTTAATGTCCTGTTTATTATCTTTTTTGAACACTGGTATCCAATCACCTTTCTTCCATTGCAGTGGCCAATCACAGGATTCGATGCAGCGGTTATATAAGTCAGCCAGGGGATAAGAAAGCTCCCTGCTTGCTATCTTTAATAACTTAGGTGGTATTAGGTCAAAAACATTAAAAAAAAAAAAAGAATCATATAGAATGTTGCTGCACACGACTTTGTTGACAAAACCCTTTGTGAAGAGCGCGAGCCGCCTTATTACACCTTGGGATTTATTTCACACATTAGACCGTTTGATTTACAGCCACCGATTCAATGACGAGAGCAGTCGGAATTCCGAAAGCTTAATCTATACAATTATAATTCCGCGCATTGAAAAACTGGGCGCTGTAAGTATATGTCGGCAAAGACAATAGCATTCTGGGCGATGCAGGCACGCACAGACACAAATAGACAGACACAAATGCTTAAAGGCTAATCTTGTCGTCTTGAAATTATTTAAGTTTCGTAACTTCAGTCGCTTATATTTCCGCTTTCCCTAGGTAGATTGTTTTCATTTTTTCGGTAACAACTAAGATCAATTGACTTCGTATATAGTCTTACTTTAAAAAAAAAGTCTGTCGGTAGGAAATATTTAAGAAGGCAATAGTCAAAAATAAGTTTTTCTTTCTTGCACTGACCTACAGATTTTTTGAAGGTGAAGTATTTCGATGAAAATTTCATCCTGGTAGCATTTAATGCAGAGGTTTGAGAAGATTTCACCGACCTGTTTTTTGAATAAGGCAATAGATGAACGCGTCATATGGTTGCCATAGTAACACGTTTTCTGAAATAAACATGATTTATTGAATCTATGATGTTTCTTTTATTTCTGCTGCAAATTTCATACTGGTACGCTGAACCAAACAGTATAAGAAAAGAATTTGTAGAACTTGTCTCGGGAAAATGAAAACTATTTCGAACCACCTTAAACCACTGCTGAGATAAATGGGGACCCAGAACCAGTCGAATACTTTGTTTGAGTTTCCAAAGATTTTAACTAAACCAAGCATTTAGCCACTAAATAAAAAATGTTGTTACATGCGTGGTTATAAATTAAAATTTTTAATGTGTTAACGATTTCATGGGTGAAATTCATCTTTAATATCTGTACCTGGATTTCTATACCACGCTGGAGTGCCACGTCTCTTTGAAGGTGGCGGTGGGGGACTGGGTACAGCAGCATATTCAGTTGCATAACTTGGATCCACTTGAATACCTGACAATTCATCACCATACATGTACCATCCTGATTCCACATCTTGGTTCATAGATTGACACAAAGTTGCATAGTACTTTCGAATTGGCCTGTGAATTAAAGGCAAAACAGAAATGTGTTAAATGCAAAAGAAGTAGTAACTATGCACACAGTCTGCACATGTTGTAATCGCGCAAGGTAGTAGGGTTCAATGCTAATAAACACTTTGCTAAAGCGGTTTTCAAAAGAGTGTCAAAAGTAAGTCATGCTTGCTTTAGTTTTGCTTTACCTCGCTATGCGATTGGTTGCTGATTGGTTGACAGAATTTTCGCTTCTTTCTCAGCCAATGAGAAGCAAAACCAATCTCAATCGAGAGTTGCACGCAGGCATTTTCCCCCGCTTGGCGCCGGCTGCATATAATTACTTCAATTTTTTGATGGTTCACTGAGTTGTTTGTCTCTCTTGTTACTGCTCAAAGTGATCAATCAATCAATCAATCAATATCTTTATTTAAACACGGTAAAATTCATCAGGTGAATTACAATTTAAAATACAATTACATAAATATTCCTAATAACAATAAACGTACGCTTAAAAAGTCTCTACAGTAAAATACTATTCTAAACTAAACCTGTTTTCCATGAATGCCGTGTATTTAACTTTAGTTAATTATATTTAACTAAAATGAAGGTTTAATAATTGCTTAAAAAGATCTAGAGATTTTACTTGTTTTAGATTGCAGGGTAGACTGTTCCAGAGAATTGCACCCCTATAGCTAAAGCTCCTTTTTAGGTAGTTGGTTCTGGGTAGAGGGACATTTAATTTATTTGTAGAGTCTCTTAAGACATATCCTGACGTACTGCGCTCAGTGAACATAGTGGATAAGTAGTCAGGAGCGAAATCATTAAGAGCTTTAAACACCATTAAAGCTACATGAATTTGATGTTGGGCATTTGGGTCTTTCCATCCAAGCTGTCGTAACAAGTACGCAGCGTCAGCATCATAGGAGGAGGAAGTCAAAACGCGGACAGCACGATTCTGAAGCTTTTGTAATTTTTCGAAGAGCGTTTTGCCGCAATTCCCCCAGACAATACTACAGTAATCAAAATGGGGTTGTATTAAGGCATTGTAGATGTAAAGTAGTGTATCTGGTGGAACTAAAGGTCTAATTCGCTTTATGGCACCAATGCCGGAGGCAATCTCTTTAGACAGTTGGTGGATATGACTATTCCATGCCATGTTATCATCAATAAGAATCCCAAGTGATTTAGTAGTGGATACTTGTTCTATAGAAACATTATCTATCGAAAGTTCAAGGGATTCAGATAAAGTACTCAGTTTCTGTCTAGAGCCAATTAACATAAACTCAGTTTTAGTCGTATTCAGAGTAAGTTTGTTGCAGAGAAGCCATTTGTGGATGTTATTTAGATCAGAATTCAGACTAGTTTGTATTGAGTTTAAGTCTGTGCTAGCGTATGTTATGTGAGTATCGTCTGCATACTAAGTTTAGCTAAGAGAACATCGTGATCAACGGTATCAAATGCTTTTTTCAAGTCCAGGAAAACCACGGCATTTACATAACCGCAATCGATATTGCTTGGATTTGTTTTTTTGGACACTCATTGAAAACCACTCTATCGGGAAGAAGCATAGCACGTATTATTGATTAGAAGACGAAACCAGACGCTTCAAAACAAGCGAAATCAAGACCTGCAGTGAGAGTGCAATTTAATTTAGATAAAAAAAATATATTAGAGTGGTTTCAATTGAGGGTCGTAAAACCCAAACCAAGGCAATTGGTTTAGCCAATCAAAACAGATAGAAACAGTGCAATGAGTCAATCAGAATTAAAAGCAATTACATGTAGCTGGTGCCAAGCGCGGGAAAATACGTGTGTGCAAGTTGCGATTGATATTTGTTTTGCTTCTTATTGGTTGAAAAGAGAAGTGGCGCGAGCTCTGCTGGCCAATCACAGGGCGAAGCAATGCAAAACCGAAGCAAACGCAATCACCATTCGACACTGAAATGAAAACCGTTTTATAACAATGATAAACGATTCTACACAAATTTAAGGGAGTAAAAATTCAAATGACAACAAGATACGAGAAATCATGGGGCCGTAATATTGGATTATGGCCAATGCGTCCTCAGATACAAAATAATGCATACCAATTAAACGAAACATGTCAATTGGGAAACGAAAGGTACAGTTTAATAGGCAAATGTAAACACAGAGTAGGATATTAGAGAAAAACTTACCATGCGAATATGAAAAACGCAATCATGAAAAGAACAATGAGTAATCCACTGGAGATAAAAATCACCAGCATTATTGTTTGACCCGAGGAAGCATCACTGTCGTCTGTCTTCTGTTTTGCCTTCTTGGTACGAACGGAGTCATCACGGCGTCTGCCATGAGCCATGGCAAGACCCCTCCAGCGGATGTCAGAAGGCGGCATAGCAAACGGTTCATTTATATTCATTTTATGTCTGTACTTAGGTACACTTCTTTCTTGCCGTGCCTCGTCCTCGTCATCTTCGTTCTTTGGGACATCAGTAATGCCCTCAGTGGTTTGTGCTTTCACTTTATACTCATCTCCACTAGAAAATTCATCTGGTCCTTCTGACACCAGATGTAAGACTTCGTCACTGCCTTCCTCGCCGCCAGCAAAGTCATTTGCTGTTTTCTCTGACACCTGTAGATACAGTAGATCATAATGATATTTTAGAAGCTGACGACCATATTGCCATAAGAAAATGATATGAGTTGATCTTATAGAATTCAGTTTGCATCACCATATATATGTATGTACCTTGGACTGAGCTTTTTCACAGTGGCCATTCAATGTCTCTATTTATGCCTCTCTGGCTGGGGCATACTCTAGTAAGACTAGTGAACTATACAGTGGTGAATGCTGGTCAATCATTTTAATTGAACTTTGTCACTTAAGAGTGCCTTTGAAAAATTGTTGCCCATTAAAATTATAGCACCTCCTTCATATTTGAAGGGTTCGGTGCAGAAAGGACGTAAGTGGTGATTTGACCTCAAGTTCCCTGAAATTCGCTCTTCTTTTTGGCCTGCTGGTGGCTTTTAACACTTTGAAAACGTTCCAGCATGTTTTACTTGCAACTTAAATAAAACCAAGAGGATGCGTCAATATATGCACTACAAATAAATATTAAAGTGGTATTACATCTCTATTATGTGTTGAGGGTTTACAAGCATTCAGAGTCACCCTAGATGTATGAAATAGGTGCCACCCAAACAAATTATGTCAGGTAACCATATATTATTTTATAGTTAGTACGCACACTATAATTGATGAATTTGAAAGTGGGTCCTTTCCCTCGTGGAGGGGTCACTGCAGTAGCTGCAGAGTTTTTCTCGTTGACTAATGGCCTGTGCGCTTCGTACTTGGGCCATCAACCAACGGAAAAAAAAAAAGAAAAAAAAAACTCAATCCGTAATTAACTTATAGTATGTCATTATAAGTTTACCCCTGTAAAAACCATTGAAGGTGTTTCTTGTACTGAAGATGAAAGACTTGAGCCCTCGCGATCTTCATCAGAATCAGAATCAGAGGCAAAACTGTCAATTTAAAGAGACAAGTTCTAAGCACAAATGTTTGATTACATGCATTCTAGGGATTCAGTAGCATATTAAACTAATAGATAAAGCATGATGGGCAGATGGGTAGGTCGCATTGCACGGCTATCAGATAATCCATGGACCATCAGAACGACAGAGTGGACACCAAGAGATTGGACCAGAAAACAGGGTTCTCCAAAAACACGATGGAGAGACGATCCAACCAGACAGCTTGGACCTGCATGGCCAAAATTAGCTAAGGAAAGATACCTGTGGGATCAATCCAGCCCTGATGATGATTATGAGTTATTCCAAACAAATCATATTTATGTTTTGCTCATCTGTTTCTGGTTGCTTGTAGATATTGTTGGTTGTAGGGGAATTCTTGCTGATTGTTCAATAAACTCAAAACCGTTTACGTGCATGCAGCTTGGAAAATGACAACAACTAGGTTTTATCAAAAGAGTTGAGGATGTACAAATTAACCACCGAACAGAAATTCTAAAACTGACGTTTCAACCGTTCGAAACGTCAGCATTTAGAAGCCCTGTACGATGGTTAGTATGGTTCAGTATGGAATACGGTGCCTGATAAGAAAGAACTTCTGCATCTCTCATCGCTTTTAAGCGCGCTGTTCATAATATTACTGTGCAGATGTTTTTTTATACTTTTATTAATTTTGTTGCATTTCTTAATTATTATGATAGTCGGACATACTAGCTCTCTCGAGCTATTCTAAATCCGAGTTAAAATAAAGTTATATGTAAACTATGTATGTATGTATTCTCAACTCCGCTGATAAAACCAATTTTTTGTGTACAATTCCCCTACTGACGCAGCACCACTAACGAGTTTATTCATTTGTTGTGACTTAGAAAATGAACTTCCATTTTGTATTAATTTACTTTGAGTATCCTTAACTAAAAAATATATATATATTATTTACCTTCCCGATATGAATCGATTTTTGGAATTTCGCAGAATCCTTTCTGCGACCCTCTTTTGGGCGGGAGGAGCATGCATCTCATTGATTATTGGGTCCTCCCCAATAACGTCACCTGCGTTCGCCTCAGTCTGTCGAGGTAACACAGATGACGTGTCTCGGCTTGAGCGTCCGAGCCACGAGCAATCACCTGCAAACACAACAGCACAGACAAATTTTTTATACAAGAATACCTCTTAATTAACTGGATTTATGTGTCCAGGTAAGCTGAAAGCCACTCATTGGACACTATACCCATGTTGTAGTGGATGTTAACGTTACCCCTTAAATCCACTAAATAAAGTGGCTTTCAGCTTACCTAGTTTGTGACAAAAATTTGGTTTTATCAACGGAGTGATATAATGTAAAAGCCTACGTTTCGAGGGTTTACTTAGTCCTTAGTCAAAGCAAATCCGGCATTAATTTGTGAGATATATGTTCTTGTCACTGTAAACCGCATCCGACACAAGCTTCACGCTTTCACTGCAAATGTTTATACAACTCGGCCAAGTTGGTCAAAAACAAAAACGGACCTTAGCTGAACGTTTCCAAAGACGCCATCTTAACCGTTAATAGTTAAGAGCACGGCTGCTGGGCAGTGAGTCTTCCAAATGGCGGGAATTATTCAACTGTTGTTTCTGCGTGTTTGTTTTCTTCTCAGTTTCATTGAACATGTCGCACATGGAACCGAGTTTGGAGCGAGTTCCTCAAAACTCCCGAGAACGTTTCGATCCCGAAAACAAATTTTACGTGCATTAATTCATTGGGAGACATCCAGTTTCTAACGTTTTTACTTGGCTCTGAGATTGGTTGAAAAACTCAATCCACTTTCTCAGCCGATTGAGAACCCGAAAAACAACACCAATCGTTAGTTGCACGAGCACATTTTCCCGCTCTTAGCGCCCGTGGTATGTAATTTTACTTCAGTTTCTGATTGGCTCAATGAGCTGTCTTCATCTCTTGTGATTGGTCAAAGCAGGAGTCCATGGGTTCCTGGTCAGAGTAATTGCTTAGTTCTGGTTTTAAGACACTCAATTGGAAACCACTATACAATTGAGGAAACCATAGGGCCAGTTTGTTCGAAAAGTTAGTACCAGTCGGTGGAAAACCGACTTGAGAAATACTACTCGGACCTCAAATAGTATCGGAGTTTTGAGGCACGCCTTGCTCGCACGTCTGGCTCGCTTTCCTAAGTTTAACAACGTGAAACGAACAGAATCGTTCAAGCGCGCGGTCTGTCTTCATCTCCACCAACAACGATCGATTCTTCCAGTGTTTCGTTCAAGACCAAAAATAGAAAACATTGAAAAGTTCAGCTTTCCATCTCGGATGACTTTCATCTTGATTTTTTTCTTGGTATGTTTTCCCAGCGCTTCCGTTTTGAATGCTTTGAGTGCATCTGATAAAGTGACCCTCAAACTGCGCGTGGACCAAAGTAAACAGTTAACGCAACTTACCTTGTGCAATATATGCACATGTGAAAGCGATCAAAATGATCCAATTAAACTTTTTCATCTTTTCAGTCACGGCATTGCTACATGGCTGTTGCAACTCGCGATCATTCACTACATCGCTACATAGTTGTCCATTAACTCACACGAAATATTTCTGATTCTACAGGTTCGTGCGTCATAAACATTAATTGTAGATTAATTCTGAATTGTGATTAGACGTCACTAATTGTTCCCCTCGCGACTCGTGAAAGAGGGTCAATAGGGTATTTCACTAAGTGCCAGCAATAAACACTTAGTCTCAGTAACGAACCACAATCTGAGAGGTTTGTATTGACTGGATCTCAAACTCACAGTAGCGGTCTGTTTTCACACAAAGCTATTTAAATAGTGCAATGAAATTACAAGTTAGCTTCCTTGGCCACGTCCAGGATGGAAGGGGATTCTATCATGTGTTAGTGAAAAAAAAAAAAAAAAAGGTTTCCACACAAACGGATCGTGTGCATGATCTTTTGTCCGTTCAGCAACTCATTTGATGTTCGCAGTGATTCTGTGCATAAAAATGCCAAGATAAGGCTAAGGGTCTGCATTTGAGAGTCAGTTCAGAGAATACTTCAGTTCAGCATAGGCTCAGGTTTTTATTGTGTACATGAGATCAACGCAAGAAAGGTATGTTATGGTTGAGGCTCCGTCCAGGACACGCATTCGGTTATTTTTAATTTTTAAAACTGAGAGTTTTTCGACGTATACGCATTTTAAAAAAATCTGCTTCCACACTTAGCGTCTTCGAATCGTATTTTCCTGTCCACACGAATACGCGAAAACGATTTCAAAAGGCTAGCCTTCCGTCCAGAGCATGCGCGCGCATCCGCCTTTATACTATCACGAACCGCACGAACCTAAAACACTATTACGAACCTCTTATGTCATCGTATTAAAAAAAAAATTCCGTTTTCGCCTGTCCACACTTATACGTTAGGCCAGCGTTGTGAATAATCTCCAGTTTGAAAATCTCCATTTTGGATGACCGAAACTGCCGCTTACTTGTGGACGAAATCAGACGTCGAAAACAGAGGAAAAAACCTCCGTTTTCAAAAATAGCCGGATATGTGTGGACGGCGCATAAGACAGGGGTTTTGCTTGAGGTCAGACACCGGGCGTCACATCAAGTTGTAAAAGACTGATTCAGTAAGGTAGTTCACATCCAATTTCTGAACTCTGACATCCGCGTGTTTACTGGTACTTTAAAATGTTACCAAAAACCCTTGCATCGTGTTTTCTTTAACACACCCTTTTCTTTTATAAGAACCTTTTTTTTTTTAATAAGAGTTTTGTGGCGTTACCTCCCCCCCCCCCCCACCCCCACCTCCAAAAAAAAAAAAGAGGGCCCGGCACTGTGATAAAAAAGTGGCAAAATAGCTGGCGTAACTTTTTTGGGGGAGTGGGGGTCCACTCCCATAACATTCCTTTTGAAGGGCGTCACGTGACTAACACAGTTAAGCAAGTAGGGATCATACAATTTGCAAATGACACTTTCCCAAATCCCAATCACGCCCGAATTTCGCCAATCCCTGTGTAAAAAAAGATTGTATCTGAACCCAAACGTGTGTTTACAAGAGAGGGACCCTGCGGGCAAGCTTCCTCAGGGGGTGGGAGTTTCTCTCCTCCCACCCTCTACCCCCAGAGAAGGCTCGCTTGCAGGGTGAGGAACAGAAAAAAAATGCCACTTTTGCAACGAAGTACTTTATATAATATATCCATTGGAACTATTTCCGGTTGTCTATGGCCACCAATGACGAGGAGGAAGTGGATTGCAACTTGAAACGTTTTGTCAACTCTCTCAAGTTTAGTTATTGTTTCTTGGACTAATACGTGTTAATCGGGCCGTTTGTGCATATAAAAGAAAAAAGTACTTTCCCGCAATTTTAGGAAACTTAGAGCTGCCCTGACAGAGCCCTTTGACAGCCTTGCATGTGAAAGTGTGATGATCCTGAATAAATTATACTAGACAGATTTCAAATAGAACACATCCAACTTCAAATGTAACAAGCATCATTTTCATTACTGCTCAACTGGTGTTCATAACTGCAATTATCACTTACATCTTCATATAATATATGATTTCATACATTCACATTTATCTCGGCATCATAAAGTTACAATAATTCATTGACGTCAAAATTGATCACTGATGTACTAGCATTAAATGCACATCTTTCACAACCTGTGCAATGATTATGTACTTTAAATGACTGCAGGTAAGAGATATACACAGAATGATCTCTTTCACATTATTGCCTTGAAATGGTTTGTAAATAGCACTGTATATTAAAATAAAATTCCATGCACCTTCACATGTTTATATTAATTTGTCACAATGTTGAAAGATAGATCAGCTAATGTGCATTTTATAATTATTGTGTATTGTCTACATATAGATATCTGATTGGAATATGTGACTGCCTGAACGAATGTAAAAATACCCAGCAGTGCGAGCCCAAATGCAAGGAAGTAGAGTCATACATTTTCCACTTTACATATATTCTACAAGTGACTTTTTCTCTTTTTGATAAATTATGCTTTGCTGTGTACATGTATTTGAAGTAAAATCAACTAAAATGTAGACAACTTGCCTCATTGTAATTTCTTTTTGGTATTTGAAGTAAGTCTACACAATCTGCCTGTATTCAGTCAACATGCATATTCTCTTAACTGGTTCCCTCATATTTCTTGTACTACTAGTTAAGAGAATTTGCATGGTTAACATCAAATCATGTTTGATGACCAGTAACCTTTATTCTCATAATGTGTGTTAGCTGAAATGGTGACACTGAAAGAAGACAGTAGGCTCTGGTCACATTGGGGCTTAAAGAGATAAACAGACTCTTGTTACATTGAGGACTGCTTTACAGTAACCATAGAGTAAAATAAGGTGGCAGAGTACATGCCACCTATTCACCCCTGGTGGACTAACTGCAACATGCAATGGACAAAAATACATGTTCTGACATTTTTTTCAACTCATTGAAACAATTGCAAAGGTCATATGGAATCCTGCCTGCGTGTCTATTATCATACACACATGCAGGATTCCATATGACCTTCACAATTGTTTCAGTGTGTTGAAAAAAAGCCAGAACAAGTTTGATTGTGTCATTAATGAGATGTTACTCATCAAACAATTATGACCGTGTTTAAATGTGCAATCAGACTCAATTCGCGCTAAGGTCTTTGTCTAACTTATGCAAATTAGTGACTCTTGAAATCGCATATTTAATTTAGTTTCCCTTGACAATGGCGCCAAGATGTCGCCGAAACGTCAGACTCTTCTATCGTTAGTTTTTGCCTGTATAAAAATACATGTATTTTATGATGAAATTTAATTGGAATCTCAGGGCGCAAGACTAACAGTAGCCAACTAGCCACAGACTAGTAAAAATTCTGTTTTGCTAGTAGGTTTTGTCGGTTTTGTGCTTCAATAGCCATTTTGACCAGTGAAAATGTCGGATCACTGGAGGACCAGAGAAAATAATTGATTCAAGAGAATTGAGTCACAGCGTGCAGAATTTGAAACATCAGCTAGCATTTATTGGACATTCTAGTTCAAAAGTTTTGTATTCAAACTCCTGTGTTTGTAAACGCATCATAACACTTTCAAAGGTAAAATATATTTATTTCTAAAAAGCTGAGAAAAGTTTAGATCTTTCTCATTGGTATTGTGGTTGAAAAAAAATGTACTGAAACTGCTTGACATGTGAAAAGTAAAAAAAAAAACAACAACAACTAAGAAACAAGGTTGACTAGTGAAAAATTTGTTATGGTAAGTGAATCAAACATGTGCATTAGACACTGAGCTAGTGAGTTGAAAAGTTAGTCTTGAGCCCTGGATCTTAAAGCCTCCCCATCTTTGATGTTTGTCCAACTGTTCTGTATCCAAACTCAGTCATAAAATTGTGAAAACGGCAGACTTTTTTTTGGTCTTTTCGATTAAGCTAATTACACGTATAAAAGGGTTTTTGTTTAACCAGGGCTTGTTGTATCACTGACAGTACTTAATGTTCACTGTACTTTGGGTAATTGGATGGGCTGAAGAATACGATCACGTTTAATCAAATCAATAACAAAATTCTCGCGTCTGATTGGCTATCACCGGCTACGATTTTCATCCTAATAGGACAGTGCATGCCATCATGCTGAAGAAATTGGACAGTATGCGCCATTGTGTGTATGCTGGAAGAAGGCACTTGCACTTTAATAGTTTCTTTACAATGCATCTCAGGATGAAAACCATTTTTTTTTTCCTGAAACGTTTTTCTCTTATTTCTTTCTTGAATGTTGTTACGGATACAATTAATATTATTGGTACCATGAGTTTGTGCCATCCAATTCAGTCTGTACTCATACTCATGATGAAACAAATCAGACTCCTGCTAAGCAGTCATCTGATTTGCTTCATCACTTGTATAATTACAGACCAAATTGGACTCCACTTTGAAGCTCTATTACCATTATAAATAGTTTTGGAAAAAGGTTTGTTTTATAAGGGTTCTAGTGCTATACATGTAACATAATTATCTAAAATAATTTGGCATGATGTCTCCCTTCAATAACATCAATCTGTCTTATCATGCTCTTTAGTACCATTCACAAGTGCAGCTTCTTTATTAGAAACAAATTTTGTTCCTACCCCATACAAATACGTTGCAAACATCACCAAACCAGCACCAGATACAAATGGCACACTGAGTTTGAACTCGAATAAATAAACAGAAGCCACACAGGACACAACAATTGACACTGCTGCAGCAAATCCCTTGAGAATGTTGTCAGCGTACTTTACCACTACACCAACCAACAACCCTCCAAATGCCTGCATTGCAACGATGGCCCAAACGAGCCCATGGTATCCAAAGAGAACACCCTTTTCTTTGATATTGTCTCCATCATTAATGTACATCCCAACAGTGCCAATAATTATGCTAAAGATGGCCAGCTGGAAATTCCTGGCCCAGAGTGGAGTGTGAGTGCCCTTGAGGGTTTTTTCAAAGTACACACCTGAAAAAAGGCAACACATATACAGTAAAAAACAATATCAACAAAGCTGGTGATACTGTAAAAGCTCTATTAAGCCCCCAAGATGGCTTAATAGAGGGGGTGTCTCTTTCACATCTTAAGTACACCGTTTTCGTCTTAACATGGTTTTTGCTCAAAACTCAAACAACTGCAGTTAAACAGATTGTTTTATAAGAATGCATGCAATTAAAACATCATTGAATCTGCATCGAGTGTACCATTTTTGTCTAAAGAAAAAAAAAACATTTGGCCGCCTGAAGTGGATTTTTGCAAATAGGGAATAGGAGGGACTAATTACTAACTCTCATGTTCCAAAATGGAATGGGGGGGGGGGGGGAGTTAATAAAGAGAGTGCCCTTAATAGAGCTTTTATGGTAACTGTGCATCTTCTAGAATTACATGTAAAAGAAAGCTTTCATATCAAGCAATGTCACATGCATCATGTTTTGTGTTCTTTAATACAGGTTTTGATTTTAATTTAGCTTTGCTTTTACTTAGACACAGTAATAATATCCTTATAACAGGAGACAATATACCTTAAACTTAGGAGAATGGAATATAAAGCAGTCTACCTGTATGATATCACACGTTTTTATAACTTTCCCATCCACAACAACTTCAAGTTCTTGATGAATGACAAACCTGCAAATCCAGAACAAAAGCTTGATGCCACAACAGCAGTGAGACCCAATAAAGGATTCTGTGTTTTTGCTATAGGGCTTGCTGTTGGAAGGGTTTCCTCAGGACTATTTGCCACAGGACCATTAACAGGCTGTAGCTGAACCACAGACACACCAACAAAAAGCATGAATAATGACAACCACTGGAGTTTGCTGATGGACTTCCTCAACATGGCAACAGAGAAGAGAGCTGTGGTAAGAATCTTTAGCTGATAAGAGACCTGTGAAGCACAGAGGCAAAAATATCTTATTGGATGCATGAATTTGCTGAAAGAAAAAAAAAACCTTCTTTATTGGAAAATCAAGGACCTGTGAAGCTCAAGGCAAAACAACCTTATTAGATGAAATATAACATTTTATAGGTCGGAAAATGTATTTCTCAAATATTGAGATTCAATTTAGACATGATATGGAACTGTGCTCAAGAAAGCATGGAACATGTTTTCTAACAAAATATCACAGAAAGATGTCACGTCTCTCCCACTGCTTCCAATGTCTTTGTCAGCTCACCTGGTAGGCCTTATTAGGGCACAAAACAAATAAGGCGTATTACAGAAGTCATGGATTCTGTACAGGACTGGATTTTTCTGCATGCATTCTTCTCTAACTGTTTGAGTTCCATTCATAAATTTGATGACCTGCATCACTTTGATTCATTGGGCCTTCATCAGCAGTTCAAAATGCATATTATAATATAGCCATCATCATCATTTCATTCATCTTTCAGGGTTTCTTTTTTTTTTGAACCAACCAAATGACCCAGGGTTGTCACCATGATTTAATAGCTTGAAATACAGTGTAGGTGGCTACAGATGATAATAAGCATAAGGCTCACAGATGCAATTTCCTGCATTCTGGTGTAAAAGTAGCCGATGCAAAATGGTCTGACAGACGACACAAATCTGTTGGCTACTGGCTCCTGAAGACAACCCTGATGACAAGTTCCCAGTTGATGCATTTGCTCAGGCTGTAGAGCACTAGACCAGCATTGCAAAAGTCATGAATCTTCTTCAAGCTCTCTTTTTACAACTGCTTAATTCACATTCACAACAACTGTAACATCTTAACTCATTCACCCACAGTTTAAAATCATATATTATAATTTATACTATTTTCAAACAATAATTATTACAAAAAATATTCACTTCAGATGGTTGTGATGATGATGATGATGATGATGATGATAAAGATGACAATCCTTATCAGCTGAATTACACCAGATGCCTCTAAGAGTTTTGCATGACTGTACTTTCAGTGACAAAACCATTTTTACCTGATAAGTTGCAGCATCCAGATTAGAAACAGCTACATACAACAAATTGTTTTGAACAGTATAAATACAAGCGGGCACCAACATCTTTGCCATATCTAGTGGATAGTCAATGGTAACGGAACGCAAGAACTTTAACAACTCAACAACACTTTGCTTCTCTCCATATATAATTACTACTGATGAAATAGCTTTTACAACTTCTGTGATCATCACAGCTGTACTGGCAAAGTACATGTCTCCTGGGAGTGTCCGCGTATATCGCATTGTAAGAATGAGAGATGCATTCTGTACTGTTAGGATGATTAGACTCCAAGCCTTAACACCCAGTCCCTTTCCACCTAAAATAACACAGAAAAAACATAAGTTTTTGAAATATTTCTTTAAAAAGCCATCATGAGCATCAAGCCACAAACTTTTCAGAAAACATATAATTTTTGTGGCAAGTTCTATATCAAGGGACATTTTAAGCCTCATTCACAGATGCGATGCAAATGAAAAATAATTAATGCAAGGAAATACACATCTGAATTGCAAGAAATGGACACTTTTTCATTTTCTTTTGCTTGCATTTGCATTTCATATGTGTAACTGGGGCAACACAAATGCAAATGCAAGGTAAATACATCAGCCTTGTTTGCCATCTTGGAAAAAGACTTCAACTGTGCTTGTGAGTCTTACCTTCTTTGCATTTGTGTTTGCATTAATTTTGTATCGATTCATGGCACATGTAAACCAGGCTTTTCTTGCACAATGATAATTCTAGCTGCAGTTACAGTTCAATACATCCTAATACATCATAATATTATTGTTACTATCTGGTCAATAAATGTGTATTTATTTAGTACATGGAGCAATACATTTTATACAGTGGATGGCGACTTACATGTGTCTACTGCAAGCTAGAAGTATCTGGTGTTTTAACAACTGGGACATTTAATACTTGTACAGCTACACTACAACATTAATTAGATACTGCATACCCAGGTACAAAATTTTCCAATTTCAGTATAAAGTGTAATGCATCACCTTGTAAGAATAAGTTGTGGTCAACAGATATTATTTACTTGCTTTCCTTAGCAAAATAGGAAAGAGGAAGGTCCCAGGGGGGAGGGGGGGGGTACTCTGGATTTCAAAGGATGGGGATGATAAAATGGGGGCGAAAATCAAAACCCAAAAAATCCTTGGACCAAAAACCCCCCTCCCCACCGAAAAAAAAAAAAATCCCATGCTGAATCTCAAGGCCTTAAAAATTTCCAATAAGGATTGTAGTTTATTCACAGAACTATACAGTTGGGATACATGGGTACTACCCCTGGGGCACTATCACTTATCTTGAGATTGTTTCAGATACCCAAACCAAAAAAAATACCCAAAACCCTAATTAAATCAAGCCACACAGAAAAATACTTGCCAAATTTTCCTACCCAAAAAACTCCCAGTGAGAATAAAAAGTTTAAAAACCCCCCAAAATCTTTTGATCATCATTGTCATTTGAAATCCGGAGCAACCCCCCTTCCCTGGGAGGAAGGTCCGCTATATAAAATTGTTGACGGTACACACAATTGACACTGTTTGAGAATTTTCTTGATGCCTCAGATGCCATCCTGCAGAAATTGTGTCTTTTTCTTCGGAAATGCCACCTTGATTAAAATTCCAAGTGTATTTGTTAATAGAACTGCAGCTGATAACATTGAGTTTATCGAAAACTTCACTTGTTCTAAATTATTTTCCCTTTTACACATGTATATATAGCTATGAAAGAGGAATGTTTTTAAGAGTTTTAAAATGAGACCTTACAAGATCTTGTAAATGGGGTGTTTTAATCAGTCAAGATTCTGTATTCTTCGCCACGCGGCGCTGATCGATGTACACATCGTTGAATCCAACTTTTTTCCCCAAAAAGTGAAAAAATTGATTCCCATTCCTTAAAGAAGGCGTTTTAGGTGCAGTGAAAAGATTTAAAATTTTAATTCACTAAGCCGCTGAAAGAGAACCGGGAAGAGCGGCAATTCAAAGTCTCAAATCCGGCTAGTTGAGCAAAGCGCCATTTTCGTTAGGAATTTGTCACGAAAGGACAAGATACTGCGATCGATGATTACATGTGATACAGAGTAAAACAGGTAAAAAAGAAGGCAAAGGCAATAACACATCGAGTGGGACAGTTGCAATTTTAACTGTGGAACAGCTGAGTACTTTCCAAACAAAAGAAATTTATCTCGCCTTCATGATCATGAGAGACCGCGACCTTCGGAAAAGATACTACATCTTCGGCAACTGCCTGGTATGAATATGTTGAGAACAAGAACAATCGACTGAATATATGAATACTTAACAACCGCAAAATTTGCGGTACACACTTAAATCGGTGTGAAATTGTAATGATAAGCATCAGTTTAATTTCTTATGTAATACCTATAGCAACCACCAAGCTAGGATTTATATTATCGATATTGAGTTTCGAAGTATTTTATCACAACCACAACCACTTACTTTAAAATATCAGACCTACGGTAAGACGGCTTTAAAAACACAAAAAGGAAAAACTGTATGAAACGAACAAAGGCTGATCAATCGTGTTTACTTACCGGCCGCCATCTTGAATCTTGAAACAATGCAATGATCGCTGGGATTATATTTTTATGGCAGATACCTCTGGAACAAAGGACCGTTGTTTCAACTGGGCGGAGAACTGTGACGAAACATCGACAGTGTTCGAACATATGTCATCAAAAAGAAAGGAGTTTATTTCTGTGTTTAATTTGCTTCGGTGATTGCAGTTAGCTGGATAAACACGTCAATGTAAACGAGGATCCTTCATAATCGCCATTCGCTGTCAAGTATGGCGTTTCTGTTGAATTTTAATTCAAACCGGAAACGGGTTTCTTCGCTGCAAAACTCATGTTCTGCTGAATCCACAACGGAGCGAGATCTCTCTTGCACGAATTCGAAAACTCGCGTTAAAGAAAATGGTAAGTTTTTCTTAACATGCAAAATGTTGGCTTAATTATTTTTACCGAACAAGATGTGCAGATTATGTAAGCTTAAGTACACAAGTTACGTGGCGCAAAGCAACCGAGCCTACAAAATTAAACTTAAGCTAAAATAAGCTAAAAGTAAACCTTATAATTGAGTTACAGAGGCAGACGAGGTGTTACAAAAGGAATATTTTTTACAGACACTCGTACTTGAGGAAACCGTCCGAAGAAGGAAAAATACCGTGTCTGGTACAATGTGATTAATAATTAATTAATCTGTCAAACAAATTATGCAATAACTCCCGTAAGCAATCACTTATTAAAATGTCAGTCACTGGTGGCCTCGGAAAGACTTCCAGACAGCCCCTTAAATTAGTTATACAAGCATCACTGTCATACTAACCTTGTTCCAAAAACCAATTTGTTGTAGGGACAATTATTTGTTAAAATATGCAAATTCATTGAAAAGATTTCCACACAGCCCCATACATTAATTATACATGCATCACTGTCATACTAATCCAGTGTTCCAAAAACAAGTAGAGTTTAAGTCCCAAAATTCATGTATGGGTTAATGTATAGGGCTGTGCATAAATCTTGCCAATTTGTCTTGTGTGATTTCTGTCCTTAATTAACCCATTGACTCCTGAAAACGCTCATAGGTGCTCATGTGGAACCAATTCCTTTGTAGCACTTGTGACGTCATCGTTGTTGACGGAACTAAACAACTTTGATGACCAACTTGTGTGGGAGGACGAGATCTTTCAAACTGTACCCAAATGAGCCCCATTCAGTGAAACAGGCCAGAGAAAATGCCAAAAAACCATGTACATAATTTTCACCAGAAAATTCCACTGAAAATCTTGTCCCACTACCCACTTGTACTTCCTTCAAAGTAATTTCATGTTGCTCTGGCCTCTCACAAAAAAAAACTTTTCCCCCTGAAATGAAGCCCTGTGAATGCTCAACAAATTGAAACAAAATAGGAAAAGAAAAGCAAAAGAAGGGCAGAAGGGAGAAAGCGAAAAGTGAAAGTCTCTTTTGCGCATGCCCGAGCTTCAAATGCCAGAATATGACACTATAAACTAAAGCTGGGTTTTCTCTTGACTTAAAACAACGTTTTGGACAGAGTGGGTCCTTTTTGGCTACACAATGTAAAGTAAAGTTTATCAATTTCTATAGTGTATTACCATGATGCAATAATCTAATGCGCAATGACCAGAAAATGGCTAGATTCCCTTCAAACGGCACAAATCTGCAAAATTTCCAGGTGTTTAAGGGTTATTAATTCTCGCGACCACTCTGTTTTATAAAGCATTGATATTGCAAGGAGAAATTTGATGCTGATCACTCTTAGGGTTTAAAGGGTTATAAGAGGTTGGACTGCAGGGGATCTTCTCTTTAACATTTTGAGCCTCTAACATGCAGGTGGTAAATCTCACTAGTTCCCTTGAAAGCTTTTCTAAGGTTTTGCATAAAAAGTCTGCACCATATAATTTTCTGCCTTGTATTTGCTGTTGCATTTTTGCCAGTCATTATTTAAGGAGGGCAGAATGGATATACATGCATTATGTCATGGTAAGCTGGAAGTGATCATACTTGTTTCTACAAATTATTTGATTATTCAATTTTTGTTTTGTGTTAGAACCTACATCATTCACTTCCTCTGCTGGATTCAGGACCATCATATTTGCGGTTCTCACCATACAAGCAACATGTTACTTTTCGCTGCTCCGCTACTCCAGAACGAGACCAAACAGAATGTACTTTGCTTCCACAGCAGTTTTTCTGGCAGAAGTTGTTAAGCTTGTAGTGACCTTGGTGGTGATATTTTTCCAGCAAAGAAATTTAAAGGAGTTTGCATTATTTCTTGTGGATAATTTGCTTCTGAACCCACTTGATACACTGAAACTCTCCCTAGCATCAGTTCTGTATATAATTCAGAATAATCTTGTCTACATTGCAATGACACATCTGGAGTCAACAACATTTCAGGTAAATGATTGTATGTGTTACAGGTTAAAACTGATCTCAGGTTATTTTTGATTTAACCTAGGTCAAAATGAAATTCTTTTGTCTCCTAATCCTAATTATTCATGAGAAGACAAAGGAATTTCATTTTGATCTAGGTTAAAACAAAAATAACCTGAGATCAAATTTAACCTGTAACATATGCATACATGTATTTATTATAACTGCACCTTTCCAGAGGTCTCATTAGAAGCCGGCAACCAGCTTATTAAAATGGCTGCCTACAGTAGGTTGTCAGAATTTTCATATCACTGCCTTCTACTTTATCTAAATTTTCACTTCAATGATTAAAACAAATCAGTGGATTGCCAGCTACTTTGGTTAGCTCAGACAGCTACTGGTATTCCAAAAATAATTGTAAACCCTGCCTTGCATATTATGCAAACTGTCAACTTCAGATATCAAATTACAGTTGTAGGTGTTTGCAGCTATTAAGTTTTTCACTGCTATTATTTATCAAACAACTGACCGTTAAAATGGATGTACAACAAAGTGGATTGAAATCTGCCAATTCAGATTGCATGAACTGACCTTTTACGTTAAATTTGCATGGTATAAATAAATATTATTATTATTCGATGGATATTTTCCCCCCTTTTCATTGGCTGAGAGCCCACCGCGTGACCTGCAAACAACTACCTACAAATAATGATCTGCTCATGCGTAATATTGTCTAAATGTGTTTTTGCTGCAAATAATATTCTGCTAATGCGCAATTGTAACCACACCAGAATAAATTATTTAACTGAGAAGGAAACCAATTGATTTCTGCCAGCAGCACACGCTTACCACTTCCCCTAAAAAAGTTTCAAAACAAACTTGGTGATCAAATGATAAAACAATTATTGAACTTGGTTATCGCAAAATATCGTGATTTGCCAGTGTCTCGCAGATCAGTTATTTGCCTGACAGCCTTCAGCTTCGGCAAATAATTGATCTGCTCGCCACTGACAAATCACGATATTTTGCTTAACCTCGTCCAATAATTGTTAATTATTATGATTATTATTTACATAACATGTACATAACATTGTACAATGATTGATATCAGGGTTTCAGTAATGTTTGAAGTAGCTGTGTAAGCTAACCAAGGCAGATGACAACGTAATGGACTCTTTTCTTTATTTTGAGTGAAAAACTAGACAAAGTAGGCGATGATAGAGATAAATTCGGACAGAGTAGGTGGCAGTTTTTGCCGGGTTGCTGGCTTCTAATGAAATCCCTGTGTAACGCCAGGCCCAGTAATTATGTTAGTCAGACAAATTTATCACTCAAGTTTGAATTTCAGAGTTCTCATATGTGACCTTTCATGCAGGCCATCTGATATTACGCGATGGTGCGATTTCGCACAATTGACCTCAAATCGCATCCGATCGCACAATTCATAAAAAATCGCTTAATTAATAAAAAATGCACAATTCTTAAAAAATAAACCATAAATAAGTGCCTTTTCTGAAAAAATTCCTCGTCTGTCCTAAGTTTCAAGACGATTTACTTTCGAAAAAGCCCAAGAAACATTCTGAAACCATCGAATTTCAAAAACAATCGAAGTTCCCGGTGTTATTTTCGTTTTTTGGAGGTCCGGGGCCTGGTGCTAATTTTTTTCATTTTTAAAGGATTTCCTATTGATGCAACGTAAACAATTCTTTTCTTTGAGTTAGCTTATCAGAATTGCTGTTGTAAATCCATGACATATGATCCTTCTATACTCAGCTGAAAGTACGTGGTAATCGGAAACGAGCAAAATTTTTATCAGGGAAGCGTTGTTCGACAACGAAATGTAAGCTTCTTTCAGTTCTTTCGCGTACATCGGCGGCGTTCTCATGGACAAATTTATAGTGAAAACGCCCGCTGTTCCTTCGTGTTGAATTACTGGGAAAACCAAATCGCACCTTCCTCCAAATTTGACTGCCAAAGACCGAGCAGGAAAATACGCCACCGGTACGTCCATGTGGATGATGGACTGATGTTTTGTTCATCGTGTAACGTCGTAATCGATCATCTAAATACAAACTTGATCATTTTTTTATCTTTACAAATGAGACTCTGGATCTAGTTATTTTCCCTCTTGACACTGGATATGGAAATGTAATTATGATTTATCAGCTATTTGTGAACTGAAGATAATGCTATGACGGGCAGGCTGGGATGCAATAGGTCCCCACCAGGGGACCTATTGCATCCCACATTTTGAGTATTCAAGTTAGTTTTGGAATAAATGGGTGGCACGTCACTGGGTTGATGCAAATATGCATATACCCATGCCACTGCAAATTCCCAGTTCTTCCTTTTTTTTAAATTAACAATTCACTACATTGGGTAAAAATGTAATCACTGGCCACTTCTCTGTTTGCAAAATATTTATACTGAGACAAAGATATCCCAGTGAATAGCCACTTTATAGCTGTTGAATGGGAGAAACTGCAATGGAAAAGCTTTGGTGATGTAAACAGCAAGTACTGCAATAGAAATAAGAAAATGTACCAACTTTAAGCCAAGGTGGTGCATCATACAGTCTCAGTTTGGTATATAATTATGTGTCATAATCATATTTTCATCCCAATTCACTCATAACTGCTTTTTTTGTTCCCTTATGAAAAAAAAATCGCTGTTAGAGCAGCACAAAAGTCGTTTTCTTTCTCATAATCCTAGTAAAACAAGCTTAAAATAGTTGAGGAAAAAATCGCACAATTTACCGCATAATAGTCCTTTCTTATCGCACAATCTACGCTCAGTGAAAATATCGCACAATTTCTGATTTTTCATCGCACCCTATCAGATGGCCTGTTCATGGGAAAACATAAAGACTAGCCTTAACCATCAGAGCATTAGCCTCATCTGTTAGAGTGGAAAGGCCTTTAGTTATCCATTGGGCAAAATAAATCATAAAATTTGTTGGCAAATCAATGCCCTATTCAAATATTGCAAGTTGTTGCGCTGCAGTGCTGCTTGTGCTGCAGTTGTTTACTTTTGAAAGATAATTGCTTGTTTTTTGGTTAATTTTTTTCTTGTAGTGAAGGTTAAAGAGCAGAAATGGGATTGAAAAGTGCATTGAGGTGGCTTCCTCATTTTTACAAAATATGAAAGCCAGTTGTTTTTACTATTGTTTACTTTTGTGCTACATAAAACCAGCTTTACCATTTCAGCATAGATGGCTTTAAAAAACTACTGGATAGGCTTTGTTTTGTTGTTGTTTCCTTATGAAAATAATTTTTTTAAACTCCAAATCATGCATGTATCTCTCTTTGAAACCCATTCTCATTCATCTGAATACACATAGCTGGTAAATTATCACATGCCTGTTTCCCATACACAGTGAGTAAGTACATAATTTTTCTTTCTTTCACCATTCTATGAGTAAGTTTATACTTAGCTAATTCATGAAGTCATTACTTATAAGTCTGCAATTATGTTAATTTTATTGTCTTCTTTTCCAGGTCACAAATCAGCTCAAAATAATCAGTACTGCAGTGTTCTCCATTGCATTACTCAACAAACAGCTCACGAGAACAAAATGGATTTCTCTGATCCTCCTCTCACTGGGTGTTACAATGGTACAGATAGACACACATACTTCACTTCAAGCCAATATACTGCCAAGCAACAGCACTACTGCAAGAAAGGAACAATCTGTGGTTGTTGGACTGGGTGCAGTCCTCGCTGCTTCATTGGTATCTGGCTTCGCTGGTGTCTATATGGAGAAAATCTTCAAAAGACAGGGGCGCACATCTTTTTGGGTGTCTAATATGCAGCTGTACACAGTTGGAGTGTTTCTTGGACTAATTGGAGTCATTTACCAAGATGGCGTTGAAATTGCTAATATGGGTTTCTTTCACGGATATGATTTCATTGTGTGTTTAGTTGTATTGTTTGCTTCAGCTGGCGGTATAATTGTTTCAGTAATCTTAAAGTATGCGTCATGTATAACTAAAGGATTTGCGACATCCTGTGCTATAGTTCTTTCTAGTGTGATATCAGTGTATGCATTTAATTTTGTACCAAGCATGCTATTTGTTGTGGGGGCTGTTTCCGTCATTGCCGCTGTGCTAATGTACAGCTAGTCTTTTGCAAGTTTATGACTTCCTGTTTTTGTCTGCCAAAATTATATTTACCACTGCGGTAGGATTAGTCAAATCCCATCAAACGTTCTTTGGTTTGGCAACTCACTCCCCTTGGGATATCCCACAAGTCACTCGTATCATTTTTCTTCAAATCTAAGGCACACAATTAGCCTTTAGGGTAAGTATGTAGGCAAAGAAAATACAGTTTTTTAATTTTTTTTATATATATTTTTCAGAAAAAATAATACGAGTGATAAGTGGGATATTCCATGGTACAAGTGTATGATAATATTGCAAGAAAACCTTGCATAACTATTTTGTACCATGTCATAGAAAATACATACAGAGTAGTTCTACACTTGTAATCAATGCAAAGGTTCAATGGAAAGCTGACAAATATACAACAGCTACTGCAAGTTCTGATTAGCTATACTTTCTTTTCATGGTATAAACGGATTTTTGTCCATAAGCATAGTTCAGTAATGTTTATTAATTTTTCTACATACAATTCAAAGAATGTGCGGTGTGTAGTACAACTGTAACTCAAGTGCCGCCAGTTCATCTTGTCAGTGCAATTACAACCTGGAATATTTAATTGGTCAAATAATGAACAATCTTTCTATCAATGCAATTAAAAAAACACTATCTAGCAACTGTCTTTGCAATAATTTCTTTGTCTTTTGGACCTCTTCATTATTGTGCAAATCAAAAAAAACGTGAACATTTTCGTTTGATTTTGACATTTTCCATTGTGCAGCAACCTATCAGAAGTTACACCTGTTTGCAGTTTAGTTTTCTCGTATATGATTGGCTTTTTACTTGAAACGCAATTGCAATAATGGTAATAACTAACAATTAGATCCGTGGCCCTTGAGGGCAAAGGGTCTAATTGTTTTAGTATCACCTAACTAGTCAGACAGCAAATTCACTACTTTAGGACTATTACTAAAAGTCCTCTAGTAGTGTAGCCAATCAAAATGCAGGACTTGCATTAGTCCACTAGTTGGGTGATACTAATGATATTTATCCAGGCAACCCACTCGCCCATGCGTTTTTCAGTGGGGCAATGCAAATAATGAATAGCAAAATAAATAAAAATAAACGGTGATCACTCCACTAAAAGCTAACTAAAGGACATTAAAAGTGGGAATAGAGTGTAAAATAGATAATTGTACATGTAAAAAAAATGATATAAGAGAAATAAGCTTATTCTGCAAGGTGCAAGCAAGGCTTTAAAGAATGACATTATTTTAAAGTTTATTAGAGATTTATTCATTTATTTATCCAGGGGCATCCAATTTAGCAGAGCTAGTTTAAATGGATGACTTGTGGTGTACCACAAGGGTCTACTTTAGGCCCCTTATTATTTTTAATTTATATCAATGACATTGCCAATTCATCTAACAAATTGTCCTTTCACCTTTTTGATGACAATGCTAACATTTTCTATACTTCAGATGATATAAATGATATGGAATCAGTTATGAACTGTAAGGTGACTACAGTTCTCAATTATTGTGCAATTAATGATTTTTCAGTTGATATGAAGCTAACTTCATGTTAGTAACCTCACCACGTAAGAAAGTTACTCCAATGAATATTTTAAATTTTGAGCAGAAGGCTTACCCATATTAAAATAAGGCGTCGAAAAATATTGGGATCCTGCATAAATTAAGACACTACTTGAGTGTACATGTTCTCAGGCAACTTCATTATAGACTGGAATACCCTTATTTAAGTTATGTAGTTGTAGTGTGGGAAAATACTTATCCATCAAATTTAAACAAATTATTTTCTCTTCAAAATGTATTTGTTGTATGTTTTTTACTGATAGTAGAGAGTTACCTAAGTTTTCTATAAAATTCTTGATATTCTTAAAGTGCACCTAACCCCAAAATGTTTTTTTCGCTAAAACAAATCTTTACACCTGTTGGAAAAGCATTGCACTCTTTTTTGTTCTTCTTTGCCAAATGTTGGCTTTTTATAGGCTTTCAAACTTACGAAAAAATAAGCATCATTTGTCCGAGTGAAAAGGGGCGTGGGTCTATTCTTGAATTGACGTCAAAAACTGCTTTGCATGCACGTTTACAAAGACTAAAATGCGATGTCAAAATGCGGTGCAAATCAGTTTGTGACGTCAAATCAAGAATAGACCCACGCCCCCTCTCTCTCGGTCTCACTCAAAGCACAAAAAAAGTTCATGCAAGGGCAAATTAAGTGAAAAAAAAAATGCATGCATGCTGAGTAGACCAACATCAATACAACATCTTGACAAAAAAAAAAATATTCATTCAAGGGAAACTTCAAAAAAAAAAAATCATGCTGCTCGAAAATTCCCCGCCCCGCCCCCCATAACTTTTCTAATGGTCCGTCCCTTAATGTTCTGTTCACTTTTGCGGTTATGTACAGTTTTTTTTGTCAGTTCTCTTTTTCAAAGCTAGTGTTCATGTTTTTATTATATAACCGTGAACAGGTAGTATACTTTGTTCAAAACCTCTAAAAAAGCGTCTACGTTTTTGACAAAACGTCTGTTTTTACGATTGTTCGAAATCAATATTGTTGTCCATTTTTCACACAAAATTGCGTACTTGTGGTTTATGAGGAGCCCCGGAGGTGGTGAATTGTCTCTTTCTGTGTGCCCGGGGGTGGGGAATAGACCACCAAGTACGAAAAAAATTGCAAACCCCCGGGGGTGTGTCCTGGGAGGGGGGAGGGCATGGTAACACGTAGAATTGAACCATGCATTATTATAATGTCGTTGTCAACCTTTATTTTCGCTGGTATTTTCCCTTTTTTTTTATTACAGCATTTAAGACGCAAGTAGTTTAGTTGTTGGATTTTAGTGATTTTTTCTCTTTCCAACAGGTTCATCCCAGGCCTTCCTGCAGCGGTTTACTATCCAGTTATGTTCTCTCTCGTCTGTGAAAACAAAAGAAATACAGTTGTGGCGATACCAACCCTTGCTCAAACGGAAACATTCAGTTGGTGACCAAACATTTCACCACAGGCAGACCACCCTATCTCTGTGTGTTGACACGCGCTGACGTCATGCAATAGGCCATTTCTGAGTCTAGGTGCTCTTCCTTTCATATGGAAATCAATTTTCATTTACATGAAAATGAGTTAAATTTGCGTGTGAATGAAAATTGATTCGCATATGAAAGGATGAGCACCTAGACCCGCTTTGAAAGAGACGTGAGGTAATTCGGAAATGGCCTATTGGATCTCGTACATTCACTGTAATTTGCAATGGTTGACGTCATCGCTTTGAGTCAAGCGATCGACGAAAATGCGTCATGAAATTCTGGATTCTGCACCTTTTCTTCCCAAATTTTGATGAAATGTAAGCCAGATAAATGAAGTTCGCTTACCTTCTTGACTAATATATGTCCCTGTGTGATTTTATGGTGTTTTTCGGTCAGTTTACTCACCCGCTGCTATTGTGCATCAAATTGTGGGAACAAAAGGTGCAAAATCCAGAATTTCATGACGCATTTTCGTCGATCGCATGACTCAGTGAATGTATGAGATCCAACTGCATGACGTCGCGCGCGTCAACACACAAAGCAGTAGGATGGTCTGCCTGCGATTTTACCTCAGCTTAGGCCACATTGGTTGGTCATGTTTGATCGTGCTTGATAGTGTTTGATCATGTTTTTATTTATTTTTTATTTTGATCTCCATCAAACATTCGATCAAAGAACTTAACACAATTAATTTTGTTGTGTTTAAAGATGACGTTTCGTTCTTGTTTGGTTCGGTAGAATATGTTTTGCGCGTGCATGCGTGCTGTGCATGGGTACCACGTTTTGTTGACCATAGGTGCGTTTCTTTGGGAGAATCCAAGATCGGATTTTTTTATATAAGATCATGCGGATTCTTTACTACCAAGGAAACTGAAAATCCAAAAAGGGATTTATGCCTTGACAACAGCGTGATGTTGCTTGTTTTGAAAGAAGACCTCTTCGTGGACAATTTAGCGCAGCAGCAGCTCCTTCTATGACCAGAAGATGAAGCAATATAGCATTTAACGGATGGTAAAGACGAAAAAGTCTGCAAATCAAGGTGCAAAAGATCCGTTGCATTATTTATCTCTCATGAACTTGTGAAGCAACGAGTGGCGACGAATGGCTGCTATTCTCGTTTGAAATCGCTCTAGCGTTTATGAAATTTGTGTAGTGGTGAAATATCTCCTAATTAATCGCGATTTTCTTTGAACTCTTAGGTCAATTCTTCGACCAAGGTGACATTGAAAACCTACCACAATCGTTCGTCACGTTTGGGTGGACCTTTCACGAGAAAACCGCTTCCCAAACGTACTTTTTGCGGATCCGTTCCATAAACTACTTTGGAAAAGAGTGGGGTCTGGCAACGAATCCAAACTAAATTGAAAATCAATCAAATTGAACTAAACGGTTTCTCACCTGAGAGGGCATCTAAAAAGTTGTAGTTTCAGCAAGTTTGAGCATGTTTGGATAAAAAACCGCCAAAAAACATATATCATATATAAAAATCAAGAAAATCCCAGACAAATGTCTCTATTTCGGAAAGTATGTAACCCTTTGCATACAACGTCTCTAATTTTCATGACGTTCACAAGCCTTTTATTCAGCCTCTAATTAAAGTTGGTTAGTAGATTACCATTTTTTGAAATGCTTTTTGATGTGGTGGAAACACTTTTTTCCTATCAATAAAATTTGGATAAAATTTCTTCCCAGGTCCCTTCTCTTTTCCAAAGTGGACTTTAAAACTAACAAAAGAGGAGGAACCTTGACAAACTTCGTCATAACCTGTATTCCGAAGGAAGGCGTGATCGTAATCGATCACAGTTCGTTTCTTAGGACCGTAAAAGCCATCTCCACAGTCGTACATTCCTTCAGGTATTGGCTGAGGGGGATGCTGATTGCTCAGTTGAGATCTCCCTATGAAGAAAAAATATTTAATACGTAGTTAACAGTTCCAGGTAGCATCACACTTTGTTATATAGCTCGTGTTTTTCCCGCTACAGCGCCCATTCATTGGCTAGTTCATGGTCACATGACATCTAAGCGTGCAATTAAAAGTGGCCTGATGTTGTCCCTGGAATCTCAGCGAGTTTTTTAAAATTGGCTTTTGTTTTTGTTTTTCATCGGTTTGATCCATTTGTATTCATTTAATGACTGGTCCCTTGGGGAATAGTGAATTTCGTTTTCCGGTAATTAGACAATGTTTCTCGAGACGAAGTCGAAGGAAACATTGAGATTCGAGGGAAAAAAAATTCACTGTTTCCCTCGGGACCAGTTATTAAGTGTTTAATGTAGAGACGGCCTTAGGAGGTTCTATTTCTCGTCATCATCATCATCATCATCATCATCATCATCATCATCATCATCATCACAACTATCCTCATCGTCATCGTCATTGTAATAACGCATAATTGTTTTGGTTTAGAGCCAGGGTTAGAGAATTCATTGCAGTTAACAATTATTCACCAAAGTGGAGGAGAATAGTACTTTGCTACTCATCTCCGAGTTAACCAATCAGAACGCACGAAAAGCACTATTCACTTGTGTGGTATATACTAAAATCTGTTATTGGCCGTCTATTCCGTTGTTTCCCTCCTTTTTGGTTTCTCACCTGCTGGTTTCAAACCATTTTCAAGTTCACATTTAAAAGCTCTGTTCTGATCACCATCACAATAAGTCCAGTGGTTGTCAAGATCGTATCGCAGGCCATCGGTAAATTCTAAATAACCCTGTACGAAAAAAAAAAAGATCAAACAATGGATAGGCTAGTTGGGTCTTTAAGGTCGGGATACTGCACAGATATATTAAAAAGTAGAGATTTACTGTGCGACTCCAAAAACGGTGAACACTTTGATTTGATTTTGATATTTTCCATTCTGCGGCAATCAATCAGGCCCCGGTTGTTCAAAGGCTGGATAGTGCTATCCACCGGATAAATATCTATCCAGTGGATAGAGCAATTAGTTTTCCATTACTTATCCGCCGGATAGCGATTTATCCGAAGGATAGCGCTATCCAACGTTTGAACAACCGCGGCCAGAAGCAAATGGTTTTTTACTTGAAACACAATTTAACATTCCATAAATATTTCTAGTGTTCACAGTTTTCGGATTTTCACAGTAAATTGTGGCGTAGAACCACTACCGCAGAAACTGACTGCTTTGAGAGAATTCTTGCCACCTGAAAGGACTGGACATCTACGTAAAAGGGCTCATAGTTACATTTTACCTAGAATAAATACAGAGCGTTTTAAGTCAATTTTTAATATTGTAGTTCAGATTATTTTGATCATACTGTAAATTGAGCACGTCTGTTGCTCTTTGTTTCTTTGAATAAAGACCTTCTCTTTAGATCATTTAGCCTATACCAGGCTTATGGTTTGTGTGGACGAACCAAAAAGCGGGCAAGCGAAAAATGGCGTGAAAGGAAAATGGGGACGGGCCCTAGACGGGGCTCGCGGGGCAGCTTTAAAGTCGCCCCCCCCTCCTCCCCCCCCACCCCTCCCCCCTTTCCAACTGAGGGGAGGGGGCTGACTCTAAAAATGGTGGTGGATAAAGGAAGCGCTTTGACAAAGCCATAAAGGGTGGTGTCATTATGAAGTGATAGAATCTCAAAGACAGAAAATCGTAGTGTTCGCCGTTGATTGTCATAGGTTGGAGCCATATACCAGTTTCCGATTTATTCAGTGTAACAACTTGCAAGACTAACAAAAAGCGGATGAAACAGCTCGACTAAACGAAGTATATACCTCTTGCAGATTGATCATCTTCTGTACATTGGAAGAATCGTTGCGAGTGAGCAATTTAACTAAAAGAAGTTTGCACCCTACCTCAATTGCTTTTCCTTTCTCAAATTTGCCACTATAACTTACTCCGAGTTCAGGAAACTTGATCTGCCCTTCACCATGAAACCTGAAAGAAAAAAAGATTTATTGAAATATCCCTGTTGGGAAATGAAAACTGTAAGATTTGCATTAACTGACCGAATTTGACGTTCTCGCGCGAGTAACTTACAGTGCTACTGCTTAAACTAAGGCCACACAGAAAAATTTCCTGCAAACTAGCCAATGAGAATCTCACATCGGAACAATGGATTTTGACAAAATTAATTATATATGACAAATTTACCCACTATCGAAGCACAACAAAATTCAAATTGTGGCTATTCTGTTGTTTCATCACTCGAACATTATTGGCCAAATTGTGAAAATAGATTCTTGGGTGGCCTTGGTCGGAGTAGTTGCACTGTAATCCTTTACACAGATGGACATCTTAAAAAAATTCTTTTAATTTTTAAGTTTTGCGCTTTTGCTTGCGCTAACAGGCGTTGTGATTAAAGCGCGAACTCCTAAAATGGGAGAATGAAAAGTGGTATTACTCGTACTATCTTTTCCGATGGATAGGTCGGCGGTGTCCCTTCGAGAAGAGCATCTCAGAGTTTTTAATAAAGACGGTAATAAAGTAGTTTTCATTGAGTGTTGTGAAAACGTGGAATTCCTTTAAACTCTGACTGTTGTCATTGGCCAAACACTCACTTAAAAGTCACTGTATTGAGGGAGAATCGTTTATTATCTGAACTCCTGTAACGGGCTACGTAATATCTTACATTCCGTCTTTGAAGCCTCCATGGTATTCGCTTTTGAAGTATCTTGGAAATTTGTAAGTGCCTTCACTATCATCCATTCTTTAAAAAAAAAAAAGGAATTAATGAATGAATAGATGGATGGATGAGAATGGATAAATGAATGAGTGAAGCAACCAACAGGTTAAAAACAAATAGCAAACTTGGTAGTTAGTGTATGAGTGTCCCCGCCAACAATAAAGACGGACAAATTTGTCGTCATGCGCTCACGTTTTCGAGAAAACCTAAAATTTGACCATTTCACGTTGTTGTTCTGGTTGGCGGTTGCTCAAAGCATGGTTAGTGCCAACCATTGGCTAAGTTGTATTGGAAACCTAAACGTTGTGTTGGTATTTAACCTTGGTTAGCGCTAACCATACTTTGTGCAACTCGGCCCTGCGGAGGACGGCAGAAAAAAAAAATGTGTCAAAATGTAAAACGCAGGTGCAGACCGATTGTTTTTCCTCATGAGGAGCAGGGTTGGCGCAGCGGTGAGAGCCCTCGCTTATGTGTCCCGGGTTCGATTACCGGACTTGGCGTCATATGTGGGCAGGGTTTGTTGGTTCTCTACTCTACTCCGAGAGGTTTTTCTCCGGGTACTCCGGTTTTCCCCTCTCTCCAAAACCCAACATTTGATTTGATTTAGTTTGATTTGAGAATTGTAAAGAATTTAGAATTGTAAAGCTTATTATTGTAAGGCGCATTTGATCAACCTCGTTCCCAGAACCTTTTCCCTGGCTTGGGGGTGTTCTGGGAACGAGGTTGGCATTTGATCATATTCACATGCTAATTTGCGCCTAATAAGTAATAAATTATCATTATTATTGTTATTATTATTACTATTATTATTATTAAACCTATTGTTTTATGTCGATCTCGTTACCGTCACGGTTCTCGTTGCTTAAGCTCCATATTACTTTGATTCCTTTATTTTTGTCTGTCTCTTATCAGCAGCTCCACCGCCAGCAGAAAAAGACTAAGGCCCTTCAATTTTAGAAGGTGTGAGGCTGATTTCGGATCGAGTTTTGTCGTCACCGTAGTCGCATATGGTAATCAGCAACTCGCCTGTGCTTGTAACTTAAGGCCAGAATTCCTACTTGGATGGGTGACCGCCTATAGATACCATGTGTTGTTGATTTTTTTCTTGTCTCCTTTATTTTTATTTTATTCCTGTACCTTGAAGAGTGCATGTGTCCCTGGAAGCGTCGGACAATGCGGAGAGCTGATCAACCGCAGTTCTTGTTTCAGAATAACGCACACCTGTACATGCTCATATTTTGGAGAAAACCTTTCTTTAAAAGAAAATGTTTCATTCTCACGCGTGACATAACTTGACTATAAATATTGAAAATAGATTAATTTGTTCCGCTTAGGTTTTGTGTACTCAACTGTGAATAATTACATTCTAGTCGAGCGTGCTTCCAACTACCCACAGAGCCAGTCAAAGTTATCGATTAAGAGAACGATACAGAAACTACTGCCCCTTTACGCATCCCACGTTAACGCCTCCAGGTGTCTTGTATATAGTTTATTTTCTGAGTTCACTTCCTTGAAGGCTTTAGTGAGGTACGTTTGAAAATTAATAAAATACTAACGTAAGTGTTTGTCTTTCAATAATTGTTGATCATGTAATTGAACAATTTTTAAAACGATATACGATAAAGAAATCAGAGTGTTCGACTATTCTTGTTGCATCATTTCTAGAAAAACGTCATTGCGCATGCTACTAGCCAGACGAGCTGTGTCAAGAGTTTGAGTCATCCGTTCATGTGAAGTAAGGATACTTGTATTAGGCAAGAGATAGAGGTACAATTTTCAACAGAGTTTTACCCGCAAACATTGCCCTCCTTTAATGTTATTTTTACTATTTATTTTTATAAATCTCACCTGCCATTAAGGAGGCAGCCTTCGTAACTAGTTCCCATGTACTGCATTTTTCTCTTAATAGCGTTAGACAAACAAAGGCCGCACCGAACCGCAGGTTTTATTCTGTTCTAATCATTAATCTAAACGTCGTCACAGTCCATACTTTTATGTCGTAAACTAATTAATCCGATGCGCGCGATTCAAGTTATGCGGAATGTTATGCGGTAGTTCTAGATTCTCCTTCATGTTGACATCCATATGTTCCCGTGAAAAAGATGAGTTCGATGATTGGTTAGAGCATCGCACCAGTATCGCGAGGTCACGGGTTCAAACCCTGTTGAAGTCCTGAATTTTTTTCAGGCCTCTTTACGCAATTGCATTTAATTGCGTCCACAACTGCGAGGATCATCCTTCACTTGATTTATTTACATTAATAACCTCCCGTTATTGTAAACGATTCCTACTTGAATTTACCTTATTTGCTTGGTTGTTTGTTTGAATAGATTTCACTTTTCTAATTTAACAATATTGTAATCTTCTTGAAATTTTAATTTCCAACCCTCTTGCTGTATTTTCATATTATCTGGACCCACCAAACTCGATAAGCTTTTCTACCTTCGGGGGGTATGCATTTCAATTTGTACTTGTCTAAGGTTGTTGTAATAAAGTTGTAAAGTGAAGCTTGATTCAAAATCATTGGTCAGTTTGCGGAGTCGTCGATATCCTTTTTACTCAGTTTCCAACGCCATCTTTGTTGGGGGGCAAACGGCTAAAATTACAGTAAATGCATGGGATTTGGCCGCCGCTACAAAGAGGCGCGTTTCCAACAGAAAATGAGGCTGTTAAAAAAGGTACGATGTCCTTAACTTGGAAATTATAACTCTTCTCATATGGCTTCTAATTTCGCGAGAATTTGCATAATCTTAAATAGAGAGTGAGAGTTTGCATGAAATCTTAAAAGTTTGTCGGCGGTCGTTGTAGCCTGAATCTGTTCTTTACACTTTATGAAAATAATTTGAGTACAAATGTCTTAAAATACATCTTCGTTGTTAAAATCGTGCCTCTGAGCGGTGTTATAGGGGTTCAAAGTAACTGTAATTTTAGCTTTATTTACTCCCTAACAAAAATGGCGTCAGAAACCGTGAAAAGGAAATTAATTCAAAGTTCGTTGACCGTGGCAAAAGCTTATATGCCAACACTGGGCGTACAGAGGGGGGAGGAACAGGGGAGTAAATCTCCCTTCTCCCCACTTTCTGAGCCAATTTCTCCCTCCTCCCTACTCATCCAGGTCCATCCAGTTCAATTCTCCCTACTCCCAACTTTTCTTTTTCTCCCTCCTCCCTACTTTTCCCCCCTATTTCTCCCTCCTCCCAACTTTTTTTGGGCCATTTCTCCCTCCTGCCTATTCTGTTCCTCCCCCCTCCGTACAACGTTCTGAATAATCATCCGTCATGCCGATAAAATTAGCTTTCAATTCTTGTCATAAATACACGTTCAAAATGTGAGACAACATGATTGCATCATTTGTATTTTCCGAGCAAAGCTACCCTTCTCTCCATCAAGAAATTTTCTTATCATCGACATGAACACAAACTTGGTTTTCATTTTGAGCATTGCCGTCTGTGCGCTTTCTGCGAGTAATTCGCAGAACGGAGTAAAGAATCTGTCTCGAGGCAGTAAAACAAACGATGGCAAAGTTGTGGTAAATCAACTATGTAATACGGATACAGCCATGGCAGAAATAATTGCAACTCTGAAGAAAGAACTTAAGACGATGAAGAAGGAATTAAACGAACAATTAAGCAAACAAGTCAAGAAACAGAACAAAGGTAAAAAGAGTGATTTTCGATGTTTTTGTTGGTTAAACCAGCGTAGCTTTTTTTTTTGTAAATTAGAATTTCATAATTTGAATAAACCATACGAGTAATATTAATTTCAGTCAGAAGAGTGAATTTAACATGAGCAGAAACGAACTAACGCATTTTTTTTTTTAGAGTTCGGTTATTAAATCTTTATTCTACCCGACCGGATGTTTGTATACAATTATCACTCTTACTTCCAAAAATTAGATACTCAATTAGAAAATGCCGTTGTTACGATCGTGCATTCAAAATCAGGCGCAACTTTAGTGAAGACAACTATCAAATGCCCTTGTATTTTAGCCAACGAACAATCTAACAAAAGAATCTGTCATCTTCCCACCGCCATGATCGCGAGTGTGTACTTAATAAGGCACTGAGTAAATAAACTCCTTTCAACATGCTAACATCCTTATAGCTAATAACGTAGGCTTCTTAATTAGATTTCTGCGTTTATGTTTACAAGTTCTTTGGACATACGATCGATGCGAAGCTTCAATTATGACTTGGAAACAGTCGATTTTCGGCGCTCAAAAGCTCAGTTCCGCGATAGCCGAGCGCAAAATCAAAGTCCAGCTCGCTGCGAAGCGAAATACTCGTAACGGAACTAAATATTCTATATTAAAGATCTTTGAAAATCTCCTTAAAATCCTATTTTTAGACCCATGGATCAAGCTGAACACTGCCCCTGTCTGTTTTGGTGCCAGAGGCAACCAGTTTGGCAAGTTCTTTGTCCCCTCCGCTGGCAAACTGGTGTCAATCAAACTTGTTCACCTGTATGGTTATGTTACGTGTGATAAACGCAGCGCCTCCTATTGGTCTTACTGGGGTTGTAGTATCTACAATGGGTTGAGAGAAAAAGTCGATGTTGTCATAACAACGTCATCCAACAACATCCTTCTTCCCGCAAGCCAGTTCATCAGACACAGCAATACTAAGTGGTCCAGCATTCTGGGGTATAACTCATTTTCTCCTGAAATCGTGTTGTCTGTTTTTTCCAACCCACCCTCAGTTGCTAAAGGGCAAGAGCTGCGCCTGTGGTACGGAGAAGATCTGATGAATAGAAGTGAAGGCGACAACGATGGAATAGCGTGTGCCGACGTCTTTGCACGATTTATCTAACGTTTTGAGATCAACTTCCGATCGGGGTTTCATCATTTCGGTAACTGTGATTATCCGCTTTTTTTTCCTTTCGTTTTGCTAGAATTTCGTGTAGCCTGTTTCAAATATTCATGGCACAAAATAAAAATGTTATCAAATTTGTAGCTGCCCATTGATCACAGTTTGAAGAAAATCAATAAAAGGATTTGAAAAAATCTTGGAGTTTTATAGTTAACACAAGCGTTGCTGCCCGATCCACTCAGTTGCTTATAGCGAGAGTAGTGAAGCTAAACGAAATCGTCTTATAGGCGCTGCTTCTTACAGTATAATCTGAAGCAGCTTCACCAAAAATTATCATCCATTAAAGTTCATTTGGACGCTCCCGAATTCTGAATTTTGTCCACAGAAAGAAAATAAACAGTGAGACCATCGGCACAAGACAGAGAGCATTGCTCATTGCTATCCTCTGATATTCACACTCTAATTCAATCTCAGTGCGTACATCAAACCAATAGCGGAGAGGTTTGGACGCCTTTTCCGGGTTCGAGTGGGGTTTTGTTAGGATTTGGCACCATTCTCGCCAGGCTTTCCAGTCACTGCACTCTAGTACTATGCTGCTCCTTTCTTCTAACAGTTCCGGTGAACTCAGGATTCTCCAGTTCTCCAAAGTGAAATTGACCAGTACAATGAAAAAACAAACAAACAAGTAAGTTGGTCGCAACAAGACAGGCCCATAGGCAAAGATATCCGTCTTATTCTGATTTCTCAGTTCGGTATCTATTTCTTTTACCCTAAAAGTGTCCCACTCTCAATATCTCAGGAGTGAGTTTCGCTCACTCGTGAGATATTGTTCTTGCCATGAGAACATAAAATTCATATCTTCTCGCCAACGTGTAATGTTCTTTTTATTATATGGAAACAACAAATTCAACAAAAGCAAATGGTGGGAAGCGTGACGTCACTGAACGATACGACACTCACAAAGGTACGCCACTCGGGTCCCGGATGAAGTGGCGTATGGAATATACGAGTGGTTTAGTTCCCAGTAAAACCCTCTCCTCCATATAATAAAAGATAGTACGCGCGCTCTCATTGGTCGATAGGTGTGTTTAGATGAGAGTATGTAAACACGGTTGTGACGTCACGCGCTCTCTGTGTTCCGGCGCAACTTGAAAACATTCCAAAGCTTTCGCAAGACTCTAAAACTTCATCCTAATCACTGCACGATGACTATAAAATTGTAGTGGGATGCTGGTCTTAAGCTAAAGTGGCCATATCATGACGCTGTCTGATGTAAAAGGAATAAAAAATCCAAATTGTAAACCCACAGGGTGCCCAATCGTGGTATGTGACATCAAAATTACAAGGGCACTTACACGGGGGAGGGATAGTCATTTTGTCCACGTTGAATCTATTGAATTAAAAAAAACTTGTTATTTCGCGGCCTTTCAAATCATCGTAGGTGAAATCTTTTCACAGGTTTAATTTCATACCGTGCGGGCTATTCACATTTTTTATTTCCGGTCAAATCTAACGCACTGCACTCCCTCAGCGAAGTAATTTTCATGTGGACAAAGTGAGCATACCTCCCCAGTGTAAGTGCCCCTTTTGTTAAGTAGCCACGGTCACTAAGCCGGTGCAATTGAATCTTGTAGTCATTCCAAACTGATCACGCATCACGGCGCAGCGAAAACAGTCAAATTTGAGCGGTGAAGGCAACTTGGCCAAGTTTACGTTAAAAGCGATTAAGCACAGACACATTCGTTTTCAGCTTTCATCAGTGTACATCACTCGCAAGAATCGTATATTTTGAAAATTTCTCTTAGTTTTCGCTGAACGTTCGGTGATTTTCCGCAAAATTTAGGAGGATTCAAAACTGAAATCGCTTTTATCTACATGGCCCTAACTGACGCTTGCCACAAATTTCAACTTGATTTTGATCTTTATAATGCGAATTTTGATTGGCTCATGTGTTGTCAGATATGCGTTTTCAATGATTAGCTAGAAGGAAATGTGTTTGTCCAGAGCGTGGTTTGAAAAAAAAAAATGTATTGCAATCAAAGAGTAAATAGACAAAATTTACGTCACTCTATTCCAGTCTCCAGCTCTCAGTCGTTTTTTTATTTGCAAAATATCGATCAAGGTAGGTTCCTAAACTCTTACGTAACCAGCCAAAAGCATACAAAATGTACTTCTTCGGCCTACTGGCATACATCGCGCTCTCTACACCAGCTGTCAAAGGTTAGTTGTTGGACTGAGAAAACTGATTCATTTATGTGTATCTGTTCACTGCACACCGACCGTTTTAGTTAAGCCTTAGCAGTAAGCAAGGACTATTACAAAAGTAGCTAAAAAAATGTTGTGAAACTGTATGAAAAGGTGGATAATTATAATAAGCTCCATTTCAATGAAGATAACTTTAAGAGGCCGATCACGCTGACAATTTTCCACCAAGTAACTTTACTTCCAAAAGCCACAAGAAAATAGCCATATACATAAACAGAAGAAAATATCGGAACTTTAATTAAATCACAACGTGAAACATATGCATGCCATAGATTATGAGCTTTTACCACGAATAGTTCTTAGCTGCTAGAGGAAGTCTTAAGGCTTCCTTTTATGCATGCAACGCTTTCTTTCTCTTCAGTTTAGATATTTATTCGAATAGAATCTCGCAACAAAAATATACCATTAAAAATGGTCGTTCTTAACTACAAGTATAATCCTTGTTATTAAAATTAATCAGAGGAAGCGATCGTTGGGTTGCGTTTTAAGATATTATGGCTAAACAAAGGCTGTATTTGTAAACATTAATTATAATGCCTGCCAAGGGACTAATGTCAAGAAGAGGTTCTGTATACAATCTTGAGTTAATAGAAGAACTACTTAAATCTTATTGTTAAAATTCGCTAAGTAGCAGAATTTCAATTACGTAGCGCGCGTGGCTGACGCAGAACAAAGCGATAAGCCAAAACACTCCACAACACGACTCTTTATTCCATGGCGCCCCTGGTAAATTAATCGGTAAAGTAAGTAATAGTCGTAATAGTGTTTTAAATCTTGGGATTGCAGATGAAACAAATAAGTAACTTTTAAAATGAGCCATTCCCACCGGTGCTGAAACAAAATTAAATAACGAACCACGCATAAAAGGACTGATTGAGTCAAGTCAGTAAAACAATGATGAAATTAATCTTGAGTTTCGTTTTGTACTCAATACTCAGTGAATAAGTTAAAATTGGAGTGCCCATTCACAGGTTTGTAAGTTTAATCCAATTTTTTTTTTCAAACGAAAGCTAGTAGGAAGTGTTAAGGTGGCTGGTACCAGTTTTCAGCTTTTTCACACAGTAAACTTAGCTTTGATACAAAAGAACAAAAAGGAAAACCGACGCCATAAAAACACTTTTGCATGATTCAATTACACATTTAATTGTTGACCGAAATTGACTATCATTTCGGCATCAGCTGTTACCATGGCAACGTTACTTAAAGGTTGTTCAGAGCTGCTTTTTAACTTCTGGAACTTATAACCTGAAATTTTGCTCGGTGACCCTCTATTTTTTTAACGAGACAACTTTCAGCATTTGAAAAGGAAATTGCAAAAGAGGGACTCTGGAAACGAATTAGAAGAACTTTATCCAGTCCCTCTGACAGTGTGCGCGCGCATGACATTTTGTTTTTTTATTTGCAGCGTTCCCTTTTTTATTTGCAGTGTGTCCCTTGTGGGCCATCGTAATTATTGTCCTTGCATTGTACAGTGTAAAACGGCAGCCTTTGGTTACGGCCGAGTAAGCCCGCGAAGTGTTGTTGATTAGCGTTGATGAATGTTGGTGACAGTTACGCGTGATCGTTTCATAGACCGACCCATCAAAATACTCCGTCACCAGAGTGCCAGGATTCAGAAATGCTGTATGAAACCCTTACAGTCCCTCTTTACACTCGTAACAGGCGCCCACGAAACTACCGGCTCGCGGATTCCCCGCTCGTAAATAGCGTTTCAGGTCTCAAAAACTGCTTTCGTTCCACAGATTTTAGAGCAAAACAAGCCTCCGCGACGATCTCGACCTTTTATTTCAGGAGCTAGCATTCCTTTTACTATGGCAGATTTCGTCTTAAATTGCACTTCTACTACTACTGCTTTATTCACAACGTGTGGCATGAGGCAGACTAAACATATTTTTTTCTAAACAACTGTTGAGCAAAAGCGTAAAGTTGACTAAACTACTCGCCGAACATGTCAACAGATGCAATTCACAGCAAGGAAAAAAATTCTGGTGATGAGACGTAGAATGTTGACCTTGTAGCAACAACTTCAGTTTATTGTGTATTTTTTGCCGTGTTTTCTGTAGTGTCGTCTTGGTTTTAGTTTCGTTATTAGAAGGTTTTGATTTAGTGTTAGAATTTTAAAATAGTCTCGGTTGTTTTTCTAATTTTTATATTCGCCCTTGTCACACGGCAGCCATATTGTCCCGGGAGACTAAAAAAGCTTTGTTTTACCACGCCAAGCCTCGCCCCCACGGTTTCGACTGCGAGGCTTGGTGTGGTAAGACAAAGCTTTTTTAGTCTCCCGGGACAATATGGCCGCCGTGTGACAAGGGCGAATTGTCGTGGTAGTTGTTTTTGTGTGTGAAACACGATTTTCTTTTTAGTCTGCGGCTATGTAGAGCTTTACTCCATGTATCTTATTCGCCAGTCCATTGATAATAATGAATTTGGCTTTGGTATATTCATAGATTTCAAAACTGAATGCATTTGATACGGTTAATCATGCAATAAGCTTAAAACTATCATGGAATAAGAGGTGTTGTGCATGATTGGTTTAAATCTTACTTATCCGGATCCCAAAGAGAGCAATTTGTAAAATAATGTTAATGGTGATAACTCACTTTCCATACCATTCACTTATGGTATTCCACAAGGATCTATTCTAGGACCCCTTCTGTTCTTATTATATGTAAACGATTTCCCTATACTTCTAGCTTACCAACATTTCATCTATTTGCTGACGATACTAATCTTTATTTCTCTAGCAAAAGTCAGTCACCTTGAAGCAACCTTAAAACATGAACTAAAATCTGTCGGTCAATGGATGAAATGTAATCGATTAGCACTTAGTATCTCCAAAACTAATTTCATTCTTTTTCAATTCATTCCAGTAAACTTAAACCTAATCAGTCATTGAGAATTAAAATTGATGACGCACTTATTAAACAAACTGAATCTACTAAGTACCTAGGCATAACATTTGAATTGACTCAGTCCAACTTAACTTGGAAAAGTCATATTGATGAGCTTTGCTTGAAACTATCAAAAACAGTAGGTGTCTTGTCAAAAGTGAGACATTTTGTTGACAACCATTCTTTTGTCATGCTTTATCACTCTCTTTTTTATCAGTTCCTCGCTTATGGTGTCCATGTCTGGGACCTTCCCCTCAATTTTAACACAGTTGTTTGTTATCCAAGAAAAAGCAATCAGAATAATATCTTTCTGTGAACCAAAATCCCATTCTGAGCTTCTTTTCAAATTTTTCAACCTCTAAGGATGTCATTGCATCACAGATACTCTCTTTTGTTTATCAGTGGTCACGCAGACTGTTACCCCCTGTTTCAATGAATAACTTCTTCTGTTCATTCCTATTCAGCAAGGTAATCAGGTAATAGAAATCTTTATGTAGCCTCTGTTAATACCACCCAATATGGTTTACGCTCCATAAAATTCACTGGTCCTCACATTTGGAACTCATTGCCTACAAGTATAACTAAATCAAATTCTCTTAGAATATCTCGTGAAACCCTTAAGAACTCTATCCTTAACTGTTATTCCAATTAATTATTTCCCTTAGAGCATGAAGAATACCTTTATATATGTATATAGATTTTAATTCTGTATGTAATTGTATTTTATTGCAGGGGTCATCCACTAGATTAGCCTTTGCTATTTGGAGATCCCAACTCGCTCTCTATTTTGTTTGTTACAATTTTCTATTATTCCTTAGCTGTACTGTGTTTAGTTGCCTATGTAAACTTAACCTTTATGTAACAGATAAAATATGAGCGGAAGACCTTTATGGACATTTAAAACGGCGAGTCTTACCGATCATTTTCCGGCTCTTTGTGCTCCTTGAATGTGCTCCTGTTTCGCGAATCGAGCTGTAATTTTCATCTCGATGTCTCCCAGCACATATATTGTATCATCGAAACTTCACCATTCAGCGTTGAAAACAAATTTTCTTATATCATTTGAATTAACTGAAGTCGATTCTGAGTAGATGCAGCCTCGGGTAAACGCAAATTTCACGTCAAAAAGATCCTTTTTAGCTACCACGAAGAGCGCCTCTGTGTCGCCAATTCCCAACTCGCGCGTTGAAAAGGTGTCGCGAGCGCTGATGGTCCCGCTCGTCACGCGTGAGAAACTGGCACCAGCCACCTCAAATGAGCTGTGTATCAGGTTTTACACCCCCCCCCCCCCTCCCCCTCCTAAAAAAACAATAACAACAACAAACAGACAAAATGCACTAAACTTTGTCCAGTGAGTGAAAATTAGGTTGCTTTTAGCGACAAAGTTAATTAGCTTACATAACTTTATTTCAGCAATCTCACAGAAGTCCAAATAAGATCTTGTTACCCGGGCACATGACAGGTTGGGATTCCTGATATGGAAATGAGAAACAAAACATTCCCCTATTGTCCACAACCTAGGGAACAAAAAGAACTAGAAGTAGGAAGTAAACCTTACTTACACCAAAGTGAAAAGGCCTTTCTTCGTCTTAATCTTAGGTATAAAATGCTTCGAATGTTTCACGCACGTGTCTTGGGAGGACTGCCGTGATAAAATGGTAGTTAAAGAGTGTGAGCTGGGGGATGACAGATGCATTCAAGGAGAAATGACATTCATGGCAAACAACGTAACCGATCGGATACTTTTTAAGACGTGCGCAAGTGAGTACGAATGCAAAATCTACCAGATGGATGCCGCACGAATTCCTACGTGCTCGGATAGGCAGAGGCGCGGTTTCTCAATCGACTGTGGCGTAAAGTGCTGTGACGATGACAGCTGTAACATTGGAATCCACGGACAAGTAGTCAGCATTTTGTTGTTGCTGACGTGCGTGCCAACAGTACGCCTTTTCCTCTGAGCTCAATCGAACCGAGTTTGATGTATGGTTAGTCAAGTTCGAGTGAGGTTGTATCAGGATTGAGCTGGTATCAGTTTTTGGATTAATTGTAGGTACATTTGCATACTTGGAAGAGTCTCTTAGTTTGTAAATACAGTGCCTAACCACGAGCAAGAGGTGATGCAATAGTAGATCATATGTTGTCAATTAAGACAAACACGACGGAACTCTGGATACACTGAAATTTTTTATGGTAGAGGTCAGGCTTTTCTATTACCCATTGAGAACAATTTTTTTCCAAAAGGCATCAGAGCTACAATGAGCGACAACAGTGTTGAGACATTTGCCCTTTTGAAGTACTTAAGGCTCATTTCCCCCTAAACTATACGATACACCCCCTCCCCCCCAAAACAATGTTGGATTTCCTGTCTCTAGAACTTGCTTCCTTCCTGTGCAACATTGAAAAGGGGGAGTGGGGGTGGCTCTCAATGTAAACGGGATTTGAAATGGAATAACTGAAATGTTGTAATTAGCACTCGATTCAGTCAACTGCCTCAACCACTTTTGTCGCCCATTGTAGCTCCAAAACGGTGGACTAGACTTTCCGTTACCTCGCCGCAGAAGGTACAAGCCGGAGTCCGTCTGTTTAATTGCTACTTTGTTGCTATTCGTCTGTGACACTCCTGAATGCTAACTGATTAGGTGCTTTCCCAAATTGATTTTCATGTTTCCAACTATTCCTTAGTCGGCCAACCATTTACCTTGGCTCTAAGAGGCAGGCAGCATTCTTAAAACGTGCCAGGGCTACGAAAAGTATTGACGTTTAATCGCCCAATTTGGCAGTCATTTCCCCTGTTTTTGAAGTTGTGTCTGCTAACTAATGGGGACGGAGGCAGCGATTTTAGAGTTTGTCACGAGACAAAATACTCCAAGATTCTTAGGGTTAGTACTCGTTCACAACGCTCAAAAGGACCTTTACACTTCAAATTAATTTGCATGCATAAAACTAAATTTAAATAAGAAAAAAAAAACCGATATAGTGTGTAGGCTTCGAACCAGAGTC
>OX419346.1:6838183-6880683 GCA_948470475.1 Galaxea fascicularis
GGAACTCCAAAAGAAATTAAAGAATTTGTCATTCCTGGACAATTAAACGAAAATTTTACGAAAGTTTAAGGGTGGTTGAGGTGGAACACAGTTTTTTTCAGATGAAACGTAAAGAAAGGAAAGACGAAAATCAAATGTCCAATTGTATCTAATTAAGGAAAGCTGAATGTTCTTCGTGATAGTTCAGTACAATTACTTCACATCATAAATTTGGGTGTTTTATTTCAGTTTTATTACTGTTTAGGCTGTTTACTCTTGCAAGTTGTGATTCAATTTTAGTGTACAGTATCTGGACACCCTTTTCCCAGCAAATTATTATGCAGCACTGAATCAAACAATTCTGCAAGGGAGTTATGTATGGCCATGAAAAGCAATGCTTCAGAGAAGCGGAATAAAAGCAACTGTTTAACCTTCTTGTTGTTATTATTTTTTGCACTGATGAAAGTGTGCATTTCGGTAGAAGTAAACACAAACATGTCTTTTTCCTACAATCTCCCTTAATAGCGAAATACGAGGATAATGAGTAAAGAAGAAACTAAAATCTGGAATCAAGCCACTTTTGGAATCCGGGATCCAATACCTGGAATCCGGAATCCACTGTCTCTTACATGGGTTCTCCACGAAAATAGCGTTGAGTCTCATCATCTCTTGGTCGCGACTGGATAGCACTCTTTGGGTTATAAGCTAATGTATGGTGTCCGCTACCAGTTCCCTCGGCTTCTCATGTATGTCAGTCTGGGCATGATCCTCCCGAAAACTGTAAGTGCTAATCTTGCTGTGAAAGTCAATTGATTAGAAACTAATAAAATAGAGTAAAAACAACGTATGGTAAAATTAATTCAATAGCACGTGATGTGTTCTACTTTAGCACGGTCATGGCCATTTTTATAAAGAAAGTTTCTTATAATCCAGCCTTGAAAGGATCCTCCTCCAAGCACTACTAAGTGTCCACCTGACGCCAAAATGTTCATTTCCACAATAGCCACAGCCCCTCGATCGCTGAGTTTGTATTTTGAGGGCTGAAAAGTAATTGCATTCAAAGGAGATAAAATTTTCATAAGCGATGGCGCAATTTTGTGCACGACTTTGGCAAGTGTGTACGAACTTGAACCGAATTCTGAGAAATCCGTTGCCAGAAACACGGGCAACGCTTTGTCATGTACGATCTTCTGAACATGTGCTGTGAGCTTTTGGATGCACGTTTTACACAAAGAGAGGCTTTCCCCCCGTTTCTTCAGTATTTTTTCTGCGCGAATATGTACAGAGATGAAGAACGAACCGGCAAGATTTTGCTCGATGAAATGTCGGGCTATATCGAGCAGCCTGGGACTTAGAAACACATTTGCATCATGATGAGACAAAACTCCATTTACGACCGACTCCAAGTCGAACTGCGCTCGATATGTTCTGTCTTTACTATTTCCCTTCCACTGAAAAATGCCAACACACGGAAGGTTGTTGACGACTTCATTTTCAAATCTCGCAACCGAATCAAGAGCAAACACATTCACGCAAATTGTTGTTCCAATCTTAATGCCTTGAATAATCTTTTCGCCACTTTCACAAGGAACGAATGGTCTGGCTGCACTGTAGGTTGTAGTTTTACTCAGTGCTGTGTAATCAAAATGCACCAACACATCCAGCCTTCCTTTGCAGATATCTTGGAACTCCTTCCAGCTAATCATCGTGGCGTGTCCGTGCGAACGAAGTGTTTTGTTCAAAGCGGTAATATTGTAATAGAACGCAAGTGTATGATTTATTCTGTCTGTTGTTGTTCCGTGAAAGAATGAGTCACGGACAAAGGGAACAACAACTTGACGTCCACCAAATGCAGCAAGAGCTGTGAGCTGAAGCAGGTTATTTGTAGCCATTGATAACTGTTCCGCATACTGGAAAGCCAAGATGGCTTTTCTTTGTTGCTTAGTAAAGTTTGCGTTTAGTTGGTTATTGTTTCTTCCTGTTCCCAAGTCTGATTTAGCCTGTGCTGTTTGTTCCTTTGGGGTTCTGACCAGTAATATGTAGAGGCCGTAAACAACTAGAACTGAAGTAAGAGATAAGGCAATGATATATTTTGATCGACGTAGATGTAAAAACCGCCTAAATAAACGTTCCATTCTTGGCTCCGAGGAGAGGAAAGCGAAATCAGTGTGGCCATGAGCCACTGAACTCGGAACATGAATTATAACCCATTCTTTGTTTCTTTGCAATCCAAATGAGCTGCGTCATGCAATTTGCGTTATATTTTACGCATGACCAAGCCTTTTCTGTTTCCATCAAAACAAATTGTCATGAATCAACCACAAATCTCGTAAAGTTGAGAATGGTTTTATTCTTGACTTCGATCATTTATAAATATTGCAAACTGCAAACCTTGACTACAAGTCGTGAGTGGTATTATTTTTTACATCAATGATGATAGCATCCGATTGGCAATAACGACTGACAAACAAATGGATTTCTGATAAACTTTTGCCAGCCGTAAACATTGCACAAAAGACGAACAGTTTTTGCTGCAATAAGCCTTCAAAATCTGCCATTTTTACTAACAACGAGACGGATTGCCATGAGGGACAAGAGTACTGCTGGCATTTACAATGTTCCAGCTGTTTAAATACGTGTTTATTCTTAGCAAGGAGTTGCTCCTATTCGCGAGAGTTTGCAAAAGTCAATCTGGCTTTTGCAAACTTACCGAGCGGAGCCGAGGATATAAGCTTAAGGTTGGTTGTCATATAATCGCGCCGATCGTTTCGATCTCCGCTGGCGCTATAACCCCTTCGGTGATTATATGACAACATTACACATACGATCGTTCATGCTTGCGGCGACTGGGGCGATCGCAGTTCCTTGGTCGCCCGTGGTAAACGATGTTATGAGAACTACTTTCACGCAGGGAAACGATCGAAGCGATCCAAACTGTCCCATAGTGCATCAGTATTATCCAGAACTGAACACGGCCTCACAACCAACATGGCCGCCAAAACAACAGAGTTAGGGTTAGCTTAAAAAAATAAAGTAAAATTAAGTAAAATTCTCTGTCACAAGCGCGTGATACGTTCCAAACTCTTCTCGTTTTCTTCGTTTTTTTTTCTCGTTTTCTTCTCGTTTTTTAAATATTTCGCGGATCCAAAATCTGTGTTTCCGTCTAGTTTCTCTTTCTCTTCGGCGTAAAACAGTAATAGTAAGAAGATAGGAGACCACGAGGTTTGCTCTTTCATCGAACGCCACCATCTTGTTGAATCTGGCACCAAAATTGTTTCGGGCCTAGGCATTTTGCTAACCCATCAGACAAAGACCTTGACCTCCATAAAGTGTTAACTGTTCTTTGTTGTTAATATCCGTGATATATTTATCCCGATATGGTAGAGGAAAACCCACCACGGATGCCACATGTCAACTTATTAATGACATTGATTGCCAGGATGGCAATAATCTTATTTTCGATTCCATGCCATGTGCATTCACGTCTCTTCGTTTCTAACCACATTTGAGGGGGTTTGTCATTCCGCCTTAGTTTCACCAGCTGAATCTTACTTTCACTGGGCGAAAGAACGGATTTACGAATGTTTGATAGTTGAGCAAATGTCTGGTAAATTTGGGGCTCTACGTGTGGATTAAACTTGATTATTAATGATCATTAATGATCATTATTGATTATTAATGATCATTAATAATCATTATCATGTCTGAATCACATTTACATTGTTGAGCCCGCAGACCACAATGGGACACTTTGTATAAGAACCTAGATAAACAACCTAGCTCACCAGGGGTTGCTGAAGCTCAGTGGGTAAAGCATCCGACCAGTGTTACGGAGGTTGTAGGTTCGATTCCTGCCTGGGACTCTGATTTCTTTTCAGTTGTCCTTTCACCCGTTGCCAAGCAACTAGCATATCATGGATTAAATTTGCACAGACAGGTAAAGTATGCGCAAACTTGCATATAAAAAGCAATGAACTTTATTAGCAGTTCCGTTTTTCTTGTGCATATGGTTATGCTTATGTCAAGAGCGTTCAGTACTAGTGAAAACAGCATAAGACAAGTAAACTGGGTTCGTTCTTTTTATGTTTCCGCTTAATTAATTTCAAGTTTTCTTGTCCTCTGAACCATCGAAATCCATAATTGAACCTTGCATCATTGAAAAAGGAACTTATGCGTCATTTACAAAGGGAATGTTGAAAGCTTTGATCTAAATATATTGTAAATTTCTTGTTGAATCTGTTATATAAATATGATTTTAATCATTTCTCAAGATTGTTCTATAGTTTTTACATATTTATTGAATATTGTAATTACTTTAAAAAAGCCAGAATTTGGAAAGTAATAAAGTTATTATTATGATTCGCCGAAAACTTTACCACAAACGATCACAATTTCGAGAAGGCGGCCATTCAGCACGGTGGACGAAGGACGATAGATGGTCTCGTATTCCGGGCCTCAAATCGAACTTTCCCAGATCTCCCTTCCGCTTGACCGTGGGAGGTTTGGGTACCAGATTATGGGTTACCACATTTTCTTAGCTATGGTGCGTACGCTCCCTCAGTGCGGAGCTCTGCTAAAATCTTGACATTTGTTTCGGGTAGCGAATAAATCATAACGGTAATTAATTTTAACTTGTACGTTTCTTTATTTCCCTATGCCCCTATGAATACCAGCCTCGTAGCTGAATGGGCTACTCTGACTACATTTTAAAGTTACTTACTGACATAATAATTCTGACAAATCTCTCCTATTTTACCTGATGACAAAATAAGAGGGAAGGATTTAACATTTTCTTGTCCTTACTGACCAAGTAAGATGTAACACCATAAAAGCACGCACTCGATGCATCGTGCAGAATGCTATTGTTTTCCGTGACATTTACTTGCAGTGCGAAATATGTGATAAGTCAGGCATAAAGAAATGCACATGCAGTACTGGTGGGATATGATTGATCAACTTATTTAGCAGTTGGGAATACTGGAGTCCCTTCGCCGAAATCCGCAACTGTCAATCAAACGTCAAGATGAGCAGAGTAAATTTTCAAGGTGCGATAAGTGAACAATAACACTAAAGATTAAAGAGCTGACCGCTCTCTTGATTGAAAGTGTCTTGGCAAGCAAATGCTTTTGTTGATATTTTTTAATTGGTTCAACAGATCATCAGAATAGAAGTGCTTTAGAGAAGGGTGTAGAAAGATTTAGTTACGCGGGCCTAACGCTAATTCCTCATGCTTTATCCGTTACCGGTTACCCAGAAAAATCTTGAAATAAACCAAAGCAATATGTAGATGGCCGATCGATGTTAATTTTTTTGAAAAACAGACATGAAGAGAAAGTTCACTACGAACTTTTCCGTTCATTGCCGGCTGTTCCACGTTTCCTTGTTTTGAAAGTTGATTTCCAGTCCGTACCACGCATTTTCTTGAGTTTGTTTACAGTTTTTGTTTTGTGTCATGTAAGACGGTCACAAAATACAGCACTTCGCAAATACTTACTGAAGTAAATTCGAAGTTTCATGGCAATCGCCCGTTTGGATGCAAAAGCGCTATGCTTCGTTCTTTCTGTTATCATTAGATGAAACAACTTCGTAGCTGTAAATATCACAGCAACTGGAATGCGAATAGCAACGATTCGCATTCCAGTGGGTGCGGAGACTGCCCAGTACGGACTGGGAACTATCTTTGAAATTGTATAAAATCACTGCATGTTTCAAATATGATGGTATAAAAAATGTAAATGACATACTTTCGATAATTTATTTTAGAAGCTTTATGGCGTTTATGCGATGCTATGAAACAACTGCTCAATTTCAGAAAGCAAGCTGGGTGAACGACTGAGGGTAAACTTGCGTTTTAAATATAGCAACTGTCTCAGTCCAGGACATGATGCGATCAAAAAGCGCGATAATTGAAATGAGGAGGCAGATAACTCTGTCTGTGTGAGGACTAGCGCCTAACGTTCCCCGTACTCAATAATTTGGAACGGTTGGTATCGCCTTAAGTCAAGGGAAGATTAATTTTAATTTATGAAAATACTTCCAAACACTGGAGAAGATCTCCGAAGAGTACAGGCTATCTCCAAGGAATTTCATCTACTTCAGCTTGGTCGTTACCATTTTTCTCAAGAAATTGCTTCTTAATCCAGTATTGAAAGGATCCTTCTCCAAGCACAACTAAATGTTTCCCAGAAGCCAAAATATTCATTTCCACAATGGCTACGGCTCCTCGATCTCTAAGCGTGTATTCTGAAGGTCGAAAATTAATTGCTTTTAGGGGAGACAAAATCTCTATCAGCGATGGCACAATTTCGCGTCTTATCCCCGCAATTGTTCCCGAACTTGAGCCAAATTCTGAAAAATCCGTTGCTAAAAATACGGGCAACGCGTTATTAGCAGCCATAATTTTTTGCACATGCGCTGTAAGGGCTGAAATACACGTTTTCGCCAAAGGAAGATTTCCTCCGTTCCATAGTATTGATTCTACGCGAATATGTACAGAGATAAACTGCTGGGCAAGATTTCGTGCAATGAAGTCTTGCGCAATATCTGATAATTTAGAATTAAAGAAAGCATTCATATCCAAACGATTCAAAGCTCTAGATCTACTAACGACCGATTCTAAATCGAACTGCGCTCGATACGCTGTTTGTTTAGCACTTCCCATCCATGTTGAAAAGCCAACACAAGGTAGCTCCTTGACGGCTTCATTTTCAAATCGCTGCACCGAATCGAGGGCAAAGACGTTCATGCAAATTGTTGTTCCAATCTCGATGCCTTGAATGATCTTTTGGTCACCTCCACAAGGAATGAATGGTCTAGCTGCACTGTAGGTTGTACTTTTACTTAGTGCTGTGTAATCTAAATGAACTAGTACGTCCAGCCTTCCTTTGCAGATACCTTGGAACTCCTTCCAGCTAATCATCGTGGCGTGTCCGCGCGAACGAAGTGTTTTGTTCAAAGCAGTAATGTTGTAATAGAGCGCAAGAGTTTGATTTATTTTGTCCGTTGTTGTTCCATAGAAAAACGAGTCACTGACAAAGGGAACAACAACTTGGCGTCCACCAAATGCAGCAAGAGCTGTGAGCTGAAGCAGGTTATTTGTAGCCATTGTTAACTGTTCCGCATAATGGAAAGCTAAGATGACTTTTCTTTGTCGCGTAGAGAAACTTGAGTTCATTTGACTTGTATTCGTTTCAGTTTCCGAGTGCAGGGATGGAGACTGTGTTACTTTTCCCCTTGTAGTTAGCAACGCAAACATTGGTTCGTATTTTGTGTAGATAATATAACCAACCAGAATTGTAGTAAGAGACAAGAAAAGAAGATGCTTTAAGGATCGACGTACTAACAACTGACGAAATAAACGTGTCATTTTACTTGGAGGTCGAGATGAAATGGCGGAACCTTTGAGGAAAACAAATACGCAGTCAATTACTGAGTGGAATTATACATTGATATTCTAAATCAGGGGAGAATCCTGAGCACGTGATGTCTGGGATAAGTTAAAATTTGTTCCACTGAAACAAGATTTTCTCTCTAAGTATTTTAGCTTTCTGGGTTTAATGATTTAAGTCAGTTATATCTTAGATGTAGCTTACTTATGCTGTTCTTGATTTTGAAAGAGGTCGCTGGACCATCCGTTATAAAGGACACAGCTCTCCGTTTGGCGGTAAAGACCGTTCACCCACTGAATGAGCGAAGGTTCGGCACCAAAGGCCCATATCAAAGGCCCATGTCAAGGGGCCGTATCAAAAGAACGTATCAAAGATAACGTATCTATCTATTTCTGTTGCGTAGTGAATAATATACCATCTTTAAGACGGACTTTTTCTTTGTGCTGAAGCCCTACAGAATATGAACCGCGGTTCATATGTTGTAGGGCTTCTGCATATTCTCGTTCTTCCTCGTTTAATTTGATATCGTTAAATCCTGATTCAGACGTACGTACGACGCAAATGCAGACGCAAGGAAATACACGTGTGAACTAATGTAACGCAAATGCAAGCGCCAAACGGCAAGAAAAGGAAAACAAATCATTTTTGTTGCACTTCCATTCGCGCATTTGTTTGCATTTCATACGTATGAACCGTGGCAACGCAAACGCAAATGCAAACGCAAGGTAAATGCGTCAGCGTCGTCCGCCATCTTGCGTATCTCACCTCCCTTGCGTTTGCGTTGATAAAAAGAATAGACCTTTTTACCGATATGGCGGCCATCTTGAATTCTATTGTTTTGACCGAGAAATTATGGGCTGCCGAGGGGGCAATCGCTGCAAAATGTATCGTATACACAGCTTTCAGGATAAATTTTTACTGCTTGTCTCTCATATTCCAAAACAAATATTACAAGCGTTACATCTTTCTGTCACGGTATTTGGCAGTGGTTTCTATGGTTAGCGAAAAATTATTGTTAAAAGTTATCACGCCACAGTATTCTTTATAATTATTTCTCATCTGCCCCCTAGGTATCCCATAATTTCCTCGGAATTCAAGATGGCCGCCGTATCGGTAAAAAGGTCTATTGCATGCATTCGGCTAAAATTGCATTGTCTGGGGTGATAACGTTATTATCGTTTGTTATTATCTAGCTTGTTATTTCTTGATTGAAGTGCCGTTTGTCAAGATTGAAAAAAAATACGGCAGCGACATCGCCACAAAACAATGGTGTGAAAGAGGAAAAACCGTGCTGCACGTGCGGGATCCATTTCGTGCATTTCTTTGCCGTACTCTGCATTACAACTATGTGAACTGACCACACTTAAGTTTTTGACGAGAAAGTGAACACGCAATAGTGAATCTTTCATCTTCAAGACCGTTGATACCTCCCGCTTCCCGTACAATGCTCTCCCGCTTCCCGCACCTTGATCTCCCGACCTTTTCAGTCCTCCTCCAGTCCCCGGTGAATAGGGAGCCTCAAAACACATCGTAATCATTTACCTGCTTAATCCTTAGTGTTTTTTTCTTCTTTTTAAGAGCCAATGTCGGAATATATCGAGAATCTCAAATCAGTTCCAAAAAATCGGATTTTTGCTAATATCACCCAAACAACCCTTTGAGTGACTTTTTTCGAGAAATGGTATTAAGGAATCCCGAAGCGCTTTACATTTTAAGAAATTTAGAAAAAATTCGAAAATTCGCAAAAATACAATTTTTATTCATGAAATTAGTCTAAATTTTCAACAATTTTAAGGAAACATTACGGACGCGCAAAAGCTCCTATTGACTTCATCTTCCGCACATGTTTAGAAGACTTCCAAGGCTTCGAGACTGTGTACAAAGATTCAGCAAAATGATTTTAATAATATAGTTTCTGGCCTTCGTTGCGTACCCTCTCCTTGTATGTCGTTTTGAATGTGAAAATAATGCCCAACTTCACCCGCCCAAAATGAAAAGACAATTATACTACATAAAAGAAAGACAATTTTGCTTGTAAGATCTGACGTTTAAGCTCTGCCAATTAAAACGCTGGCGTGTAATAAAGTTTTAACTTCGATTTAACTGGAGCCACTCGGACGCCGTACGCAACACAAAGTAATTGTAAACAAAGGGAAGAAATTCGCACGAAAATCATTTCTATCTCATAGAATCACATGGAATTGACAATAATATGTTATTCCAATAAGTCTCTCTAGCTGACAAGCGAATTAAGCAATGTTTTCTATCGAATAATCGGAAAAAATCTTGAAAGAGCAATCGAAAGTAAAAGGTCACGCAATCGGCCGGGCCACAGTAACACCTGTTGGGTAACGCACGGTTCTTTTATGTATCTCTTTAAAACGTAGAATAGATCATTTAAAGTTCAACAGGCTTCAAAACGACTTTCAAAATTTCTCCAAGAGGCCATGAGAGCTTTTCTGAATAAAACTAAAAAAGTGAAGGTTATTTGCTGACCCTTCTACTAGTAAATGGAGAAAGCTTGCCGACATTTAATCGCCTTTTTAGGAATTAAAGAAAGTGGAAAAGTTCGGACTCGGCGCGTTTGATTTAAAGCTGTTCAGAGTAGAAAATATGGAAGGCAAGGCTGAAAATTTTGCAATTGTAACAAAGGTTCAGCTGGAAATGGAGCTGCCCTCTTTGCTGGGAAGTGCAACAAGTGAGTTAAATGGTATTTGTTTCGTCCTTTTGTTTAGAATCTTTTCGAGCAAGCGAGCGCGGGTTGACCACACGAGCACTATTAGATTAAATGAGTAGGATTTCTGATTACACGAGCACTTTTAGATTAAATGAGTAGGATTTCTGATTACAGTTAAACCTGTATTAAGCGGACCCCATAGTAACTGGGAACAAGCATCAATAGGTTTCAATTTCTTCCTTCTCACATTCTTCGTGTACGAACCGGTATCAAGTGGACATTTCAATGATTCAGATGATTTTTATCACGCTGTATAAAGCCATGGAGTGTTTGTATAAGAATCTAAGCAGGAACGGACCTTTAGAAATAACCGGAGGGAGGGGTGGTAAAAAAAATTTCTGCGCACGATTTTTTTTAAGGCACACTTGAATGCAGGATTTTTTTTTTCTTCCGTTGCATGAATTTTTTTAGGCATAACCGTTTGCAGGATTTATTTAGACAAGTTTCTCTTGCAAGAACGTTTTTGGAGACCCCTCTTCTTTGTCAGAAGATTCCTTTACCTTGTAACTTATTGTTTTTCCAAAAGTTAATCGACGTTTGATTCTCATAAAAGCTACCGCACACTAGCCGATTTTTTGTCGCAGAGCTGAAGATTTTTTGTCGGGGTTAAATCGGGTTAAAATTTGTCGAGACGTCAGCTTGCCGCACACTAGCCGATTTTTCGTCCCGACTAACCGCGTTTAGTCTTAGGGTCGAGTCGATCTCCGCCATGTTGGAAAAGACGCTTATTCACGTGACTCCCATGACAATTCCTCATTGGGTTAGGTACGCGTGAGCCCCGACAAATTATCTTGGCCCACCGCACACTAGCCGACAAGGCCCGACAAGACGTTTTGAGATCTAGCACTGTCAGATATCGCCCGACAAGCCCCGATCTTGTCGCAGACTTGTCTGAATTCACCGCACACTAGCCGACAAGTGAAGATTTTTTGTCGGCCGACAGAAAATCGGCTAGTGTGCGGTAGTCTTAAAAGACCATACAAGCGCCGTAATTTCTCACGTGGTTGCCTACATTACTATTTTTCTTCTTCTTCTTCTTCTTCTTCTTCTTCTTCTTCTTCTTCTTCTTCTTCTTCTTCTTCTTCTTCTTAATAATTAATTAATTAATAATAATAATAATAATGATAATAATAACAACAACAACAACAACAACCATGGCGGCGAGTAGGAAGGACGTGTGGGTTTCAAGCTCTCGCATAATTGATCTGAGCGTGTTCCCAACCGACAGTTGACCAAGCGAAGAATGCGGAACACTTTCGATTGCTTGCCTAGTATCATATATGGAGAAGGAGAAATCCAAGCTGAGAAAATTAAAGCAAAGTTACAAAGGCAAGGTAAAACATGAAGAGGCAAGAAAACTAAATAAACAGTTTCATTTGGATGCTGGTGGAGTTTACTCGAACTTTAAGAGGATCATTGAGAAACAGAAGGGGTGTGAGAATCCTACATATGATGCGGGCATAAGGGATGATGGTAATGGTGAGTCATTGTTTGGGAGTGTGGAAGAGGCGACGGAGTTTTGGAAGTCTTTATGGGAGTCTGAAGGGACTGGAGACACTTCAGCCGAGTGGCTTGAGGAGATTCGAAGCGCAATAAATGAAAGGGTTCCTGAACCATCTGATGAGGCTTTTGAGCTGAGTAAAGAGCAGGCGAACAGTGTAGTGACGAAGAAACGGAATTGGAGCGCGCCAGGCCCAGACCGAATTGTCGATTTTTGGTGGAAAAAAGTTCATGAGGGTGTTGCTAAGTCTTTTTAGGCTATAGCGCGTAGTGACCAGGAGATGCCTTTTTGGTTTACAGAGGGGAAGACTTCGCTGATTCCAAAAGCGGGCGAATTTTCAAGTGAAAACCAAAGGCCAATCACTTGCCTTAACACCACATACAACTGGTTCACATCCTGTCTCTTGAAACCAGTAGATAAACATTTAAATGAGAACGGATTGATGCAAGGAGAGCAGCGCGGCGCCAAGGAGCATTGTAGTGGGACAATTCATAATCTACTCATAGACCGTATGGTCTGTCAGGACAGCCAAAGAGGACGCCGCAACCTGAGTACGGCGTGGATAGGCGTGAAGAAAGCGTATGACTCCGTGGATCACCGTTGGTTGGAACAGATGTTTTCTCTGCATCGTTTTCCCAGGTGGATAGGCGATGTGATCATGAGGTTAAGCGCCACGTAGAACACAAAGATTGCGGCGAGAACTGTGAACGGGATGGAGACGTCTGAGCGAATAAGGTTCAGTAAGGGTCTTCCACAGGGCGATGCCCTGTGTCCGAGGGTGTTCACGATGAGTATAAATCCCCTGGCGTGGAAGTTGCGAGCTTCAGAAGGCTATCGACTCCCGACACCTATTAGCCAAAAGGTCACGGATCTCTTGTATATCGACGATCTAAAGTTATACGCAGCTTCACAAGGCAAGCTTCAAATTGTCATGAGTGAGGCGAGAATGGCGATGGAAGATATCGGACTATCGTGGAACGAGCGAAAGTGCGCAGTGGCTCACGTGAAGCGGGGCAAGCTCGACACGCCGGACGAGCTGGTTATCAGGGAAGAAGATGTGATCGAAAGTCTAAAGGAAGGATCACAATATAAATTCCTGGGATTACTTGAGAATGTTAATCACGAAAACAACCTGGTTCTTCAGAATGCAGAGAAGGTGTACATGGATAGACTATCAGTGATATGGTCGAGTCCGTTATCAGACTACAACAAAGTGTTGGCGACCAATCAGGTCGCACTTCCGGCTTTAACATACTTCATGTGGACCCAGGTATGGACTATTGCTGATATGCAGAGGTTAGACAGAGACACTCGTAAGGTCATGGTTGTTAATGGGGCTAAACATCCCTTGAGCTTCACAGATCTGCAGTACCTACCTAGGAAGTTAGGAGGACGGGTCCTTAAGTCCATCGAGAGAGAGTACAAGACCATCAAGATAAAGGCAGCTATGAACTTGTTTTCCAACAACGATCCAACTATGCACCTGGTCAGACAGTTCGAGGAGAAGGCGGCTCGTACAGGGCGTAGATCCCTAATAAAGGATGCAGAGAGTTATGCACAACAGCTGGGATTGCGATTAGAGTTGCAGTACCCACAGCCATTGGTGGTTACGGAAACTGGGAACGTACTCGACAGGAAGAAGTTCAGTGGATGGATTAAGAAAGCAAACCAGGGTAGAGGCTGGGCAGAGATTGAAAGTGAGAGATGGCAAGGGAAGTTAATAGCGGAGAGATGGAGAGATGAAGATGTGGACGAGGAATGTTTTGCTTGGCTGTCAGATTGGAAAACAGCTCCAATCAAGACAGTGGCGGGACTACAAGAGTTATATCAGCAACTTCTGCCAACTAAGCTATACGCCTCGAGGAAGACCAAGACACACACGGACGGTGATGAGGAATGTAGGCTATGTCGAAGGGCACAAGAAAGTGTCGCACACGTGGTGTCAGGTTGCAGTGCACTGGCGCAAACCTTGTACCTGACTAGGCACAACGCAGCACTCAAGATTCTATTCTTTGAGATGCTTAAGGGCTATCAGCTGGCGGACGCCATCCCACCCTGGTATTCACCAGTCCAGCCCAAACCCGTGTACCAAGACGACAAGGTAACGGTGTACTGGGATGTGCCTGTTTTCGCGGAGCACTTGCAAGTAAGAGCCAACAGAGTTGACGCGAGGTTCGTAGACAGGGAAAACAAGGAGGTGGTGCAGACAGAGATGAGCTGTCCCTGGATGGATAACAGAAAGCAGAAAGAAGAGGAGAAGACCTTAAAGTACGCGCCTTTGCGACTAGAGCTCAAGAGACAGCACCCAGGGTTCAAGATTCGACAGTTCAACATCGTCATTGACGCTCTTGGTGGCTACTCAAGGAGTCTGAAGGAAGAAGTCAAGACGCTAGTGGGCTCAGATAGGCACCGAGAGGTACTCAGAAGGATGCAGAAAGCCGTCCTGAGCCACACCCTTCACATCGCTAAAACATTTAAAGTCATGTGCTAGCCACTTGGACACCTTTAAAAAGCGGGGCGTTAATGAGACAACACACAATTAGCATTTATCCGTTGGATAGATTTTTATTTTATTGATTTTACGCAATTTTATTCCTATCTTATGTGAATTTGTAAATTTTGAGATAATACTGGCTACGTTAATACGCCCAGTATTTGTGACTAGGACCTGGCATTCAGGAGTTTTAAACTGCCACAATAACAATATTAATATTGCCCAGTTGGGGAGGTGCACGGGTCAGCTTTTAATGAGATAACCGGCGAGATGATTAGAGAAGTAGCACTAAGAACAGAAGGCGCTCGAGGTACTTAGAATGTGGACGCAAATGGCTTTCAAAGGATCCTTGCTAACAAATCATTCAAGAAGTCTGCCTCTAATTTGTGCGATTCTCTTGCAACTCTGACCCGCCGGTTGTGCACAGAGTACATCGATCCCGCAACTATCGAGCCGATTCTAGCGTGTCGTCTTATCCCGTTGGGTAAGGGAAACGGTGAAGTCAGGCCAATAGGTGTGGGGGAAGTAGTCAGAAGAATTATTGGAAAGTGCGTGACAGTGGTGATGAAACAAGATATATTAGAGTCGAGTGGCTCGCTTCAGGTTTGCGCTGGACACAAATCCGGTAGTGAGGCGGCAGTGCACGCAATGAACAGCTTATTCCAGGGCGAGGAAACCGATGCGGTGCACTAAATCGAGCTGCCGCCCTTCATAACATCAGGATTGTTTGTCCAGCGGTAGCTACATTTGCAGTCAATACCTACCGAGCATCAGCACCAATACTTTTTATTTTAATTTCGCGTCTCGTTTTATTTTTAATCAATTGAATTTCTCTGACCAAAATCAAGTCCTCTTCTTTTTAAATCGAAAGAATTTGTAAATGAATAGTTTTCTTTTTACTTGTTGTATATAGGATTTTAATGTTTGTGTTAGTTATCATGTTAATTATCATCATCATTATTATTATTATTATTATTATAACATGCATAACCAGGTTATAAATTTATACAATTTATTCCTTGTTTTAGTAAAGTCCGACTTCCAAAACTGATTGGCGTGCTGAAGTAAAGAAAATTCGGGTTATGATGCAATATTTTTCGCTGTAAGAAAATGAAAGTTAATAGTTAACTAAAATTAGTAGTTAACTGACAGTTGGCTAAAAAATAGTAGTTAACTGACAATTGACCGAACTGATAACTAGGTACCCCCATTAGCACCCTCTTTTTAAAGTACTAGGGTCCATACGGACTAGGTTGAAAAGATTTGTTTGGCTCTGACAAAATTCTCGACAAATTTTATCTCCACCAAATTTTGAATGCGCTAATCGCCTACACACCTGAAAACATCAAAATATTTATTTATTTTATTTTATTTTTTTGATAACCAAAAGTGCGGGTTTCTGCTGAATGTATAGACTCTAAAAAGCGAGATGAAATTGGCTCAACCTCGGTGTAAGAACCTGTGAAATTCACGAATGACGTAAAACATAGGCAACAAAAGGTTGGAAACAACAGCTTTCGGCAAGACAATAGCTCAGAAAACAAAGAAACCATCGTCAGGTTCTTACACCGAAGTAAACCCCAAATTTCCTTGATTGACATTTTCAGCCATTTTAGAGCCTGCAAATTGTAAAAGCTAACAGTTTTGACGCTCGACAAAAATTTGTCCTTGGGCGCTTTCCAGTACAGGATCCATCCGGGTGGAAATTTTAGGTTTAAATATTCAATGCTGCAGCTCGTTCAAATACAAAATGGATAAGCCACAAAATGTACTAGTATCAGTTGGGGAGCTAAGAAAGAACAGAAAAAAGTGCATTGATTAAGCCGATGGTCCATTATTTCTGAAACGTTCCAGATGGAATGGTATGTACCATTTGATTTCCCAAAAAGAATTTCCGTGTTTTCCGTGTAAATGGAAAGCGCCCCTGCTCTGAGGCAGGACGACGGCGCTTCTGAAGTTCGTTACGGCTTGATAAAATTTTGGTTGGACGAAAAACGCAGTTCGCACTTGCAGAACGGAACTGATGACAAATATGCTTGCAAAATAAACAAAAATTCGGCTAGTGCGTACGGGCCCCTGGTGTCGTCTGACGTGACATTCAACAGTGTACAACGGAAAGCGTCAGAAAACGTGCACAATGTAATACGATACAGATCTAGACACCAAGCTATTGTAATTGATACCCCCAATACATTCTAAAATGGAAATGTCATACGCTGTAATCTAAGAATATACACAATAATATTTTCAGCCTAAAATCGGCAAAAGAAATAAGAATATTCAGCTTGGGCCGGAAAAACAATATTCTTATAAAAATTAATGTGTTAACTCGTAATCAGAAAACAGAGTGTGCGAGTGGACTTATGTGTGCAATGTTTAAATAATAGTCAAAGGAAGAGATGCAATAATATCATTCTAAATATAAACTAAAAGTTGAATGTTGAAACGTCATAACGCAGACAACGCTGGCATAGAAAACTCACCCAGACGCCTATAGGCGTTCACGCGGGATGTGTTAGTCGACGTTTTACTACTAAGTTTGAATGGCCACACCACGTTCAAACGTAGAAATACATGGAAATAATTGGTATTCAGTATTACAAACGTCGTTCGATAAATTAACAAGCGAACCGCACTGTCGACACTGGTTCGATTCGATTTTAGTTAACCGTTTGGTTCGATGGCAAATGCATTGGTTCGAAGTCCACACTTTGCAATCTTCGTTCGATAACTTAACGCAAGTTTCGATTGGTGAATTCGTGTGTATTTCGATCTGATTAAAAGCACACTGTGCAGTTATTTACGGTTCACATAAATTAACTACAGCTACAACTACAGCTACAGGATATAAATGCAGCAAGTGAACAGCTAAATTGGTAGAGTCGTTGGTTCGATATCATGGATGGCAAACGCACAAGTGGCACCATTTTAAAACACACTCTGTGCACCCACTCTCGGTTCACCTGGAACCAAAACCAAAGCAAGGAGACGGGAGCAAAGTAACTATGGAATGCTACAGAATATAATGCAACAAATCAATATCTGCTCAACATGGAATCTTACCTTCTTCCCAAAATTCAACGACTCACCATGCAACTAAATAATGTAGTCACACACTTCTTTCGAGATGTCCCACAGGATACGGGAGAACGACTGGAAAAAAACATGCATATTTGCGACTACAGTGACAAAACGGATAGGGCTACACCTCTTTGAAACCTCTAATTTCATTCCATCTTCGTAGGGTGCAGTTCCACTGTTTTAGGGCTAGGTGCTATTGTTTTGATTGTTTACGGTCTATTGTTGTTGTTGTTGTTGTTGTTTTTAACCAATCTTGTGAGGTCTTGCACATGGTGCAGGGTAACAAAACACTATACTATACTCTGCCAAAACTTCAACGCGGTCTGCCACAGGCATCCCTCGTAATCAGCTCTGTAGCGAAGGAAATAACTATTCCTATGTTTGGCGAACCTAATTGGTATTGGTAGGTTTTCGATTAACAGTCTTTAAATAACAGGGTAAACATTTCATGTTCGATTCTCCGATATGCTACGAAATAAATTCCTCCCGTCACCGTCGACGATCTAACAAAAATTTTTTGGCTAACAATTTTGTTTCTTCTTAGCCTGCGAGCAAGCTCTCTCGGGGGGTGGGGGGTGGTAGGAGAGAAAAATGAAGAGAGAGCTTGCAGCGATCTCTCTGCGATTTGAATTCCACTCCTAATAACCCCTGTGGCTTCCGCTAACCTGACAGGGGCAGAAAACGAATCTGTTACTCACTTTATCTGTTCCCCTGCGGTATTGTGCTGGCTGGCAAAATATCAGTTATTTCCCGGAGTTGGTTATGAAATTTCTTTCTGCTGATGGTTTCGGTTGGTAGTTACTGAAATGTGGTAGTAGTGTGAGTGTTGCTGGCTGGCGAAATGTGGATTGTTTTGAGAAATTTGTGTCTCCTCCTCCCCCCCCCCCCCACTGAATGCATATGAAATTGTCTTTTTTGTTGTTGTGCAGGGTGCTCAATTTGCACCTGGCGAGGAAACCAACCAATTTTATCTAGCTGGCTGGGAAATATCTTGTGTGTCTTGCTGCCAAAAAGGAACAGATATTTTTTTCCCAGCAATATTAAAAAAGACCTGAAAATGCCTGAATAACATTTAGTTTTATTAACTGGGGTATAATAATACATTTTTCAACAAATTGGTCGTTTTGTGCCCCTGACCTGAGCTGTCAAAATTTGGCCAATCAGCGCACACCGGAAATTTATTTCTTCCGTCGAACAAGAAGGGCACGAAGGAACAACTTTGGCACACGCAATGCAAAAGAGGGGAATCGTCGCTGAAAAAAAAATGCCTTACTTTCTGAGAGCGTCTGCCTACATGTGCTACAAAGATAGGAAAAACTAACGAAGGTTTCCGCTTTATTGCGGCCACATTGAACGTGGTAAACCCAAAGTTTGTTGTACTGGAGAATGAATCGACGTCGAAGTCTTGGATGTCTCACCAGGGATGAAGCGAGCTTTGCCAACCTCGGTAACTAAGCCCCGGTCAAAGAAGGATCGCCAAGAGAAGATCGCAGCAGCCATCCCCATACTTCGGGCTTCGGTGACCTGGTCGTCGATAATGCTTTGAAGTGAGGAAACAACCAATACTGTCTGACGACGAATTCATTTGATCGCAGTGGTGGCAGCAAAAACTTGATAAATCATACTTTTGCCTACGCTGCGAGCAAAGTCTCCTTATAATTAAGATCGAAGGAGACTCTGCTTGCAGGGTACTTTTTACCAAGTCCTGTAGGCAAAACAGCGGTCACACAGTTTGTGTGGGTCCCCTCTGCCATTTCCGGCCAAAATCCAAACAAACTCAAACCACACAGTCCACGCTCGATGATAGATTACGCCATGGCACTAGGTGAAATCAGTCAATCAGCATTCTGCGTCCAATTTTTGGACGCAGAAATTCAAATCTATGAGACACGAGTGCAAGCTCTCCCTCTCTCCTTTAATTTCCTCCCCCACCCCCTACCCCCCGGGATAGCTTGCTCGCAAGCTAGTTTCTTCTTACCAGCAAACCTTTCTGCGGCACTCCAATCAGTTTTCTTTTTCAGTGCACTAAAAAAAAATTGTTACACTTTATTGAATCACGGAAAAAAAACCTGGCTTTTAACCGCGTCAGGAAAACCCTAACCTCGCCACTCAGGTATTTTTTAACTGGTAAATTATACTGCTAGGAATTGAAACAAGAGCTATCCTAAGAGAGTCAACAGACGGTAACACAACATAGGTCGGCTAAATCCAACCAAGAATTCCCAATAATGTTGTTATTGCCAACAGATTTTCCAGTGACATTTCAAGGAATGTGGCAGTAAAATTAAACACATGTACAGGCAAACTTGTACCAGGAGCCCATCTAAAACACATGCAAATTTAAACGAATATCTCTGTAGACTTGCTTAGGAATGTGGCATGGGACAGTTAAATAGGGGCAACTCGAATTACTGTTTCGGTGTTGTTGTTAATGAATGTGGTAGTAAATCTAAACAAAGGCGAATGGTTGCTTTAGGGTATCTTTAGCTCCAGGTAACGTTTACTTATTAAGCAAAAAACAGAAAATATTATAGATGAGAACTTAAATATTGTGCTACAAAATGTGCAATTAAGTCGTGAGTCCAAAAATCAACATGGCATATTTTCGCGCAAATTTGCTACACGGAGTTATGTCTTTTATGAGGTAAAGCTTTTATCGAAATTGCAATTGGCCTTACCCAGCGGCAGTTCAGTCATTCCGTAAGAATGCCAGTGCCAATGCTTCTTTCGTTTGGGAGAGTTCTCTTCCATTGCCAACAGTTATAATTAGGTTTGTTCATCAGGCTCACTATACCTTTTAAGACATAAGACGACCAAATGCCCTCACGCACTGCTGTCAAAGAACGGCTTAACAAGGCACCACAAACTCCAAAGGAGCACACGTTCAGTAAAACTTCGTAGTCATAAGGCTACCATTGACAAACCACTCAAAAACAACACGTTCTCAATTATCCAGCCCGCAGATTGGCGACGGCTCAGCGTGACAGGATCGCTCAGCTCAGACTTTCCGTTCACAATCCGGTGTACCTTACGGCCCACGTATCTGTTTGAAGGAGGGGACCCTGTAAACGCACACGATCCAGTAAAAGCACGATCGATAAAGCAAAAAACTATTGATCTGATGTGAGAGCCAAAACATGCATTCCGGCGTGATTCCCGAGAGCCCAAATCCACGTCGCTTCTACATACATTGTACATAACTTAGATATAACAGTTGTCTCTTATGCACCTATCAGTATCAAGCCCGAGGGGGGGGGGGGGGTCAGGCATAGGGTGGAGATTTTGACATCTTCTGGAAAAAAAATATCAAAATCCCCACCCCCGGGCAAAAAATAAATGTCAAAAGTATCAAAATTCCCCACCCTAGGTGGTCATATACCCTTCAGTCCTTGTGGCTCACAAGAGGAAAGCAATAAAATTCCCCACCTGGGGACGTGATGTTCGATCAAAATCCCTACCCTGGGGATATACGTGACAGTCAAATTCCCGTGGGTTGCCCGATCCCCCCTCCCTCGGGTTTGACACTGATAGGTGCATTACTTGTAAAACCGGCGACAGGTCATCTAATCCGATTAGGCATATTGTAAAAGGTGACTGGATTTGAAAAAACAAGGATTTGTAAAAGGTCGATTTGTAAAATATGGATTTGTAAAAACACGGACTTGTAAAACGTGGATTTGTAAAACAAGTTGTAAAATAAGGATTTGTAAAAGGTGGATTTGTCAAACGTGGATTGTTAAAAAAAAAAAATGATTCGTGTTTTTTCTCTTTTTTTGCGACTTTCTGCCTGCTTTTTCGCGTGTTTGCTGGCTGCACAGTGTTTACATATCCGAGTTCACAGATAAAGCTCAGGTAAAATGGGGTTGGAAGGCCTACACGACTCCTGTTCGCGTGTTTGCCGCTTCTATCTCGGTTCTATTGACCGATTTAGCTTCTTGCTTGCTTTAAGTGGGGCAACACGGTGGTTTAGAGGATAACATGATGGTGATAGTGATTGAAACGGCCATGTGCTTAATGTCGCATGTTATGTATATTGATACCAAAGGTCATTTCTGGGTTTAAATTCTGCATTTATTGCCTGTTTGTTTTGACCCTTGTTGTTTCTGTTTAGCGACTGTGATCCTTTACATGCCATCTGAAGCATTTTGTCTAGCTTTGGTTTGGCTCGTTTCAGTGGGTTCGGTGACAGTACTGCCTCTCTCTTCAGTGTTACAAGGATAGGAATTTAAGCCGCGTAATATGATAATCTTTATCTTGCAATGTTTGTACATTACCGGGCTCGGTTATTTGGTTTTGTAGCAAGACGTTGTGTTTCTTTTGCGGCTATTCGTCTCTTTATCCTTTCTTTTGTATTGTAGCTTCTTAGAGAGCTATGCAACTCTTGAAGTTGAGCGCTAAAATCCGCTCTAATTACGGCTGTGTCTTTGTCATCGTTTCGCTCCGCTCTGTAACTGCGGTTATAGTATTTTCCTCCTTTTGTTTTTGTCAGTGGTTTTGGCTGTGTTTGGGTACGCCATTAAATGATAGGCAAGACCATGGTTTGATCCTCCCTTGTGGATTTGAAATGTTGGTTCAGTGCGGCAATGTTGTTAAGTTCGACAAGGTCTGACGCATTATTCGACACTAAAGCGGCAACTGAATCATACGGCACTCTTCTCATGCGCAGAACCAAATGCATTAATTATGACAACGTATAAATGTATAATGGCTTTTCCGTATATAAAATACATATTATGTTTGACACACGGTACGCCGTCTTAATCAGCGATCGCGCCAATGTCGCTCCAAAGTCGAACCTAATTCACTGGGTTCGGCACGTGAGTGGAGCGGCGTCTGAACCGGGCCTAATGTAATGTAATGCGATGTAAGACCATCATCTAGAACCTTGGCCTTCGTGAGCGTGCTCGCTAGCTACCTACTTTGTGATATGCAAAACGTGCTTTGAAGGAGGTAGAGCAAACCTTGCCGAAGGGGATGCCATGAGAAGAGGGGGGGAGAGGGTGGGGCGGAAGACAAGGAGGGTCTCGGCAAGAATTCAAGAACCGCAGTTTTGCATTTCACGAGTCTCGAAACTAAAGTTAATTCCTGTTAAGAAATGTCACACAGTCCAACATCGTCACAAAAAGAAGCTAAAAACCGGCTGAGCACACTAAAAGTCACTGTAGAGACCGTTAAAGTAAACCAAGCCACCTGAGGCCATTTACGGCCATTTTATAACCTTGCCAAACCACACGAGCTTTTCTCTCGCAGACCGGTACTCCACAGAGTTCAGTAGTAAATCCAGCCAATCTATTTCGCTGTTCGGCTTAACATCCCAACGCTGATTTTAACCGGTTCAATTAAAATAAAGAAAATAAAAATCAACTTAGACGTTACGGCCCTTGCCTCTTTGGACGAGATCTTAAGTTTTCAATCACAGCGCACTAGCTGGGGAGTTTGGCATTTTTTGAAAGCTTTTTGATAACTTTCAGTTTGAGACATGCTCGCACTTGATTGCCTTTCTTCCATGTGAGTTTGAGTTTTTGCCTATTTTATCAGCAACTGGAAATAACAATTATAACCTGACCAAATGGTTGGAGGAAAAACTGAAACCACTCTTTGTGAACGAGTACACGATTACTGATGCCATTCGCTTCTCTGAAGAAATCTACAACTTACCTATCGACGAGGATGTCATGTTGGTTTCTTGCGATGCCACAGACCTTTCTACTAACGTACTGTTAAATAAGACCATCACATCTTAGTGTGATGATTTTATTTTATTTCTGTTTGTTTCAAGTTTTTAGTTCTAAAGTTAATTGTTCATTGTAGTGTTTAGATCTTGTAATTAGAGGTGTTTTAAATTAGGATTTGTGAGAATAGCCAGTAAGTTTATTGTTCTAAGGCCCAGTTCATACGTCGTGCTACTGCCGTGCCGAACTAAATTCAAGAATTAAGTTCGACAAAAGCACGGCAGAAGCACGACGTCTGAATCACACTTTTGAATTAAGTTTGGCAAAGAAATTAAGTTCGACAAGCTCTGTCGTGCTACACGACTCTAGCCTGCGCAGCTGGCGGTATTGTGTGATTAAAGTTTTGGCGGCGGAGCCGCGATCCAAAAAAAAGGAGTGGGGACGAGGCATTTGAAATACCGCCTGCCAGAAAACCCCGGTATTTTGAATGGGCCCGCACACCAGTGTGCGGGGAAACTGATTGGTCGAGGGCTATACATATGTCAATCATAGTAGATGATCCTTCGCATAAGCTTTCTCATATTGCCCAAGGGAGCGAGATGGTAGACTATTGCGAAAAATAATTGGCTGATTTAATTGGGATTAGTTGAGGCGATAAAAGTGGGCGGCATTCGAAAAATCATGGTTCTCTGGCAGGCGGTATTTCTCGCGGCTTCGCCGCTCGTGGCGGCTCCGCCGCCAACCCCCACTCGACTGGTACAGCGGCTCCGCCGCCAAATTTCCCTCGCCTAGTACACAATACCGCCAGCTACGCAGGCTAACACGACTCTGGCACGGCAGCGATTCAAACGTCGTGCTTCTGCCGTGCCAAACAAAATTCATAAATTATATTAATGTATTTTGGGGGATTAATGTATTTTGGCGGGATTTGTTTCATTACCGCTGACTTATTGTTGCGTGGCTTCAGTAATCCTGAATTTGGCACGACGTCTGAATCAAAGTCGTGTTTCTGCCGTGCTACAGTTGAACCTAATTGCAATTAAGTTCGGCACCGCAGAAGCACGACGTCTGAACTGGGCCTAAGTGTTGATTTAGTAAGGTGTTGTTATCGTAGGACAATATGTAGGTTATTTTATAAGTGTTAATGGTAAAAAAAAACAAACAAACAAACAAACAAAAACAAAATTTGCATGAATGTTTAAATATTAGCAGAAAGCAAACGTTGGGTGCAGTAGTTTCGGTGAAGGAAGTCAGCAAGGGAAAAGAGAGACGGACGAATTGAAGGGTCAGCGGGCAGGAAGAGAAGAGAGCAGAATTCACTGCCAAGAGCCATTGGCAGGCGCCAGCCAAATAACCCATTTGTCACTGGTGGCGATAGAGCGGAGGTTGAGCTTGAGTAAGTAGTGTTGAAAGACTACATGCTGAATAGAAAACGTCGAGAAGATAAAAATAAAGTACGGGAGGACGTGGAGCTGGACGTGGAGGACGTAAAGTACGGGAGGTTTGAACCGAAGAGAAGGAGGTTTGTGGAGTTGGTTCTGGTGTGGTGTTGGTTTTCGGAGAGTCAAAGATTTCAAAGAAGAACTGAACTGCAAATAATTGACTGTAAATAATTAGTTTGTAGTTAGTGTCAGCTTCGTTATCGTTTAAGTTTTAAATTTACTCGCGTTAAACTTATTTAGCAACTGAATTAGTTTAGGAATAAGTTTAAATCAATTTAGTAGTTGTAAACATAAGTTCTGTATTTAGGATTAGTTTTTAATTACTATTAATACTGAGTGTTTTTTTTCTCCATTTATTAAACATTAGAAATTTGGGAGATTGTGGCAAGGGGTTTGTTTGTTTCGCTTTGCTTCTGTTTGTTTTCGCTTTCGTTGTGCGTACCGGGGAAATTCGCCGGACTCGCGTCACAGTACACTTTGTTGACAAAACTTTTACCAACGATTGGTTCAACCAATCTTCTGACCTTAACCTTAGCTACAGAAGGATCAGAGTTGAACTTGCCCAACTCCTCGAAATTGCCACTGCCAACCAGCTTTTCCAATTCAGTGGCCAGTTGTATCAACAAATTGAAGGTGTGGCTATGGGTTCGCCAGTTTTGGCCCTCGAATGGCTAATGTCTGGGTTTCAAAAATAATTTTTGTTGATATTTTATGAGAGTTTACTAGACGCGTCAGAGCACGAATAAGAAAAAAAAAACCTAAATCATCGTGCACGTTGTAGGAATACGGACCTTTAGCAAAGAGGACGAGAACCTAAACATCGACGTCTCTGTCAGTTAGGGCACTGGGTCGAGACCTTCGTTCACGGCGGGAAAAATTAAAGCTTTAGCGAGTAAGACATAGTGGTGAACGAAGACTGAACTCTTTCGAAAATGGCTTCAGTTTAAAAGCGGTACAGTATACCAAGGCTAAAATTAAAGTTTCATGCCAGTTCAGTGGACGTCTGTGCAAAATAATTCAATTTACTCATTTACTGGCAAAAAGATATGCAAACAAAAAGGAGAAAACCACATTTAAGACTGTCCATGTAACTAGAAGAATGTTATTCCCATGGCTTGTGACAAAGTAAAGCAGTGGTTTACGCAGAATCCCGGCAGCAAAAATTATCAAGCCTTCGAGAAGCAAAGGAACTAAGCGGTGCGGGAAAGATTACCAAGCGAAACTGGAGCCGCGATAAATTTACGTTGTTTACGAAAAAAGCCAAGCAATAAGTGCCGGAGAATCATTTATGCCAGCATCAAACCCCAGCTAAATTTTATTACAAGATTGCTTTACAAAAGGTTGATCCACATGCGAAAAAGGCACCAGGAAAGATAGCGATAACATAGTAAACAATAATTGACTGATTGTAATCTTTTAGTTTTACCCCATTTTTTTTTTAATGGAGAAACATTTAGAATACAACAGAAACTGCCATTCTAAGCATGATCGAAACCACAGAAAAAATGCAAATAACGTTAAAGTTACATACTCCGGTTTGTCTTGTTCACGTTCAAGAGAGGACTTGTTTTTTTCCATCTTTTCGTGCTATCGAGCCAAGACAGTAAGAGAAGATCTGCAAAGCGACAGAAAACTGAATTTATTTTCATCGCAGCTCGCAGAAACAAGTCTAAGTTCTTCTAAAATCTTTCAAGAAGCCAAACGTCTTAAGAAATCCACATACTGTCCGAGGAAAACTGAGTAAACGAACATGTGAAAACATTACAGAAAATACTCACGTAATGAGTTAATAACGGCGAGTGACCCGAGGAAGACTAATAATATCTTAAGCCTCTTGTTTCAATGATGATAACCCAGCAAGAAAGCAGTAAAAGCACATAAGGAGTCTTTACCTGGTTAAAAGTTGTAAATGAAAACCAGTCAGGTACATGCACACCTTCGATTCCCAGACACCGTGACCACCTATCGAACCAGGTAACATGATTTCACATGTACAGCTGTGACTGAACATGTTCAAAATTTTAGTAATGGCTAGAACCTACGGAAACAAGTTCAGAATCTGACCGCAGGTGCACACAAAAAGGCTGATTTAACAAACCTCTTAAATTACAAACTGATTTAGTGGTATGACAAGGAGTCTCTGTTGCCAGACTCGCAAACACGAACAGCTCTTTTTGTGTAAAGCATTATGACCAGGTAGATGTTGTTAAATTGGCAGCCTTGTGGACTAGACATCCTGCAAGTTTGCTGGGGGCACAGAAGACAGAAGATGACGACAGCAGTGGTGACGAGGAAGCAATTGACAATGAATGTGAGCAGGAAGAGTCGTCAGAAACTAAAAACAGCTGTGATCACAGGCTACCCAGGCGTTGTTTGAGATTTAGCTGTACGTGACAGTATTGCGTTACGTTTTGAGCCACTTAAGAGAATGTATGAAAATGGTTCGAAAATGGTAGTAAAGGATTTAAACAAAAGAAGCTTACCTTGGTCTGCGCTTGTGTTATTTTGAAGTCTTTGTGGCAGCTGAGTCGTTCTAAAGCCATTTTGACGATTTAAACTTTTCCAGGTTTGCTTTCCATTAAAGGGAAACACAAGTTGAATTTAGAGCGATTCTCGAACCATTTTCCTACTTTCTCTTAAATGGCTCAAAACGTAACGCAATACTGTCACGTATGTAAATCACAGACAACGTCTGGGCCGCCTGTGCTATGATTAGTGAAGAGAACCAAAAAAAAATTGCATAACATATAATGCTGTCTCAGAACACACTCTGTTGACTCTGAAAGAAATTCCCTCTAGTTTTCTAAAATTACATACACCCATCTTGTTTATGAGGAACCCCACTATAGTCTGATCAAAACTGTAAACCTAAGCGAACATGTACCTTTGCTAATGTCAGAGTTCATACAACACGCAACATGGTTACCCTATCGGTCAGTCAGCTCGAGCTTGCGCGGGAGTCGATAAGTACTTTTCTAAAATTAAGTTACTGTTCACAAGGCGTAAGCAAAGAGTTTTGTTACATAAGAAGCCCGCAGTACTTTGGTCCGCGGTATATGCAAATAAACATGGCGGGAAGCCGTACAATAGAGACAAGATCGTGGGATATAGCAGGATATGGAAGCAGAAAACGTTCACAATTCAAAAGGGTTTAATTCCGGCAATCTATATTGTACAAAGTGAACATGTTTTGGAATTAACAAAGTGAGATTTTGTCGTGTACGATCGAACTCCACTGCACCATGTGAGTTTCCCAGAGTCTCTGGTCATGCACAGACGTAGGACCCGAGGCTCTGGTGACGACAATGCTCCCTGTCCCTTGTTTGATAAAGTAGAACAGCCTTTTGAACTAAGGTTATTGTCTTTTTCAAGGCATCATTTTTGAGCCAAAAGAATCGAATTTGAAAGGTCAACAAGCCCAAGTTAAAGTCATAGCGGCCGCCGCTTCGAGCAGACCTTCAAAGGAAATCAACTAATTATCGTTGAAACCTTTCATAAAATTTATTTCATTTCATTTCCTCAAATTATTACTTTATTCATGCATAATACAGTTAAGAACACGTTGAAACCGTCTGTTATTTTCATTTTCAATCATGAAAACGTATCTTTCTATCTATAAATCTAGTCTTTAACTTTTGCCTTAGATTAATCCAACATCTTCGGTAATGACCCAGAATAAATACTGTAACGGGTGTTCCAACAACAGGAAGGTCGATTTTAGCTTTATGGAAAATTGAACTGAAAATTGAAATCGTATCACAGAGTCTAGTCGGATTGGCTACTGAACCCAAAAAGAATCTGGTGAAAAATAACAATAAATTTTTAGTTCAATATGTACTTGATCAGCTAAATAGGTTTTGACGCCGCAAAAACCATTTTATCGGTATTTTTTTCGAACGCGAACATGACCAAATTGCTGCCGAAAGTGCGACAAGCCGATCCTTAATTAAATATGCATATGACGTCACATGGTTGACACATCGAGCGGAGGGAATTTCTGTTCTGACGTTTTCAGTCAAATGACTGGAATGGCGAAGCATGGAGGTAAGACTTGTGCGGCCGGTGCCCCGGGACAAATTAGTTGTACAAACAACTCTTTTAGTGCCGGGGTTTCTATGCATATTTTCCCCAAAAACTAGAAAGTAAGAGCTCAATGGGTGAAATTTGTACGGACTCACAGGCCGGATTTTAAGCCCACTGATTACAGCCATCTATGCTCTTTGTACTTCCACGAGAGTTGCTATACACGCCTAAGTTTAAGCAGTCTGATGCCTGCTGATGCAAGCGAAGAAAGTGGCGATAACTCGGGGGAATTAAGCAGCAAGGGGCCAAAGGAAAAACGAATTTTAATAAGAGGATCAGTTCTGACGATTCATTGCGCGAATAAAGAGCCAGAGAAAGGGGAACCGAGTGATCGAGATCGGAGGAGATCGAAAGCGGTAAGTGCAGGTCAAATCCAGTCATTTGTTTTCAGTTCTCACAACTACCCATCGTCTTCACTAGCTTCATCCCTATTTCAAGCTAGAAAAACAACGAAAATATCGAAATATTCGACGAGTTAAAAATATTATCCAGCTTACAATAATAAATAACCTTTAAATTTTTTGAAAGTGTCACATCTTGTTTAGGTACCGGTACTCAGAAATTACGGGTCTGCAAAAAAAGGCCTTTCAGTAATCACACGCACTTTCATTTCATCGCCTGCGCTTGAAAGTCTTTTGAAAAACATTGTTCTGGCGAGAGAATGTCCCCCTAAACTTGGTGTTTTATTACAAACAATTGCAGCATTTGCGATGAGGTTAAAGGGGTTTGACAGGCTAAACAAGACTCCCGCTGTTTCGTGATGTAATAGGTCTTCAGTTGACCTTTAGAGTTAAGCTCTCACAAATATGTCTTTTAGAGATTTTCCTCTCCTGTAGGAGATGAGAGGTGATTCTCTATATATTTCTCTCAGAATTGGTTGGTTTTCGATTAAATGCTACTTGGTCATTAAAATATTTTTAAGGTTAGGCACTGATGGATTGGACTGTGTGACAAAAGGCATTAATCCGTTTTGCACTTTTTGCGGTTTTTGTTGAAGTGCCGACTTTCTATCTGTAAATTTGACTTCTGCGAGGACTTTGTTTACCAGATTATCTGGATAGCCTCGGACACGCAAGTGTGATCTGAAATTTTTAACGTTTTCTTCAAATGTTGCCTTTGAAAAGCCTAAGGGCTTCGCCTTTGATAAATCCTTTTTTCACGCCTGGAGCGTGACAGGAGGAGAAATGCGTGAATTGAAATGTCTCATGCTCAGTCGGTTTAAAGTGCGTGCGGATGTCAAAGATTGAATCTTTGTAGAATCTCTCGCCTTTAAAGATGGGAGTGTCTAGGAAGTTTGTTTTCTCTTCTGATATTTCTGATATTGAGTTAGGCCGTCATCGTCTTCTTCTTCGTCTGGTTCTTCATAGCCCTCTGAGACAACCGGCTCGAACCGATATGGCTCTACGAGACCGCCAACTACTCCAAAATCTTCCTCGTTTTCGCTCTCTACTTCCCCAGAAACACTCTTGGAGCTTATGTTAGAATCTGAATCTTCGGAACTAGACATTTTCCAATCTAGAATGAAGTAAACAGTTGACGTTTACAGTAAACTCGACAGAGACGCTGTGAGCTTCAGTCACTTTCCCCAGTGTTGTCAACCTTGTGACGTCGTGAGTGTGGTCATCCGCTGAGAAGTTCGCAGGCTCTATATTTCTGATTTTGTCCCACTTTTCCACCCTACTTTACGCCTCGATAACAGTAACTTCTTGAGGGTAAAACAGCAGTTTTATTTTCAAGTAGTGTTCTTCTAAGATTGAAAAAATATTTTAAGTAATAAAAAGCCACTTCAGTTGAATTTTCGTTTCAGTAGCACTTTTAGTATTCAGAACACAAAGTCTTGCTATTGCACCGTTCTGACATATGAGTATTAGACATTTGTAAAGCATCCACCAGCGACAATGGTACTAAAATACCTCTGTTTTCACAAATTCTTCGACATCGATAATTTCCTCTTCCAGACACAAAAGCAGTATTTGCCGGCCTGAACTTATTTGTCGCAGATTTTTTTTTCTAGGTCCAGGCTTTCCTCAGTTATGGCGTTCCGATAGCCCAACTGCGTTCTCGTATCTTTCAAAAAGTCCGTCTTGATTGACCTTTTTGACACTGACCTGAGCGGAAGTCATCATCAGATTCAAATGATTTAATTTGTGAACATCAGCAATAGGGAAACCGAAAATCAGTTCCAACCTACAGAAGTGAAAAGGCCACAAGTGAAGTCAGTAATTGGCTGTGGTTCCAGGTACTATCATTAGAAACGTACTAACAATCGCAATCTTAAACCTGCAATTCAAATTTATGATTTTCGAATATTCACGCACACTCTTCTATTCGATCGAACTAAAAACCTGTAAAAACCCTTCACGGATATTTAGTTACGAATCCACAAAATGACTAGCTCCTAGTTGGCTTGTTAGCTCAGTTAGTAGTGAATGAACTGAACCGTTATTAGGAAGCTTACGAAACCACGACGCCAACGGCGCCGGCAACGATCACGGACGCCAACGGCAACGATCACGCTACAAAACCATAGGTTTAGTGAGCAAAAACAATGGCTCTGCACGCTGTGCACGTGCGTTTTACATTTCGGTACATTTCTTTGCCGTCATCTCCTAAATGACGACATGAAGTGACCAAATTCAAGGTTCTGTGGAGGAGGTTAGCACATGACGATGAATTTTCAGTCCTCTCTCTACGCTTCCAACTCACTCATAACAGTCGACAGTTACTACACATTTTTAACGTAAGCCCCCTATTGCAGAGGTCATTAGGTCCCGCATCTGCTCAGTTTCTCTCAGGCTTTATTTTCACCACCGCTGAAGTAATGTTCATGGCTGTGATGAAAACTTCCATCTGCAATCACAATTGAGCACAAGGGTCCATACAAACACTTGCAAACGAAGGCGAGAATACAAGACTGTCAATTTTGGCAGCAAACACAATCCTGCTCATCACGAGCACAAGAATCAAAATGTTCACACTTCGAAACAAAATTAAAACGGCCGGAAGCACATAACAGCAAGGATCGCAAAAAGCACAAGGATTAAGTGTTTGCAGATTATGAGAGCCCTTAAGTTTCAGTGAAGGTAGTTACAAGAACTCTTGGACTTGTGTTCAGGTGCCTTTGTGAAGCTTACCTGAAAACTTTGTTGAACATAACCTGCGTAGCTGGCGGTTTGCCCAGTTTTGGAGCTAGCGAGCGAGCTGTGAAGCTGCGAGGGGCGTGGGGTTGCGGCTTCGCCGCTCGCTCGCGCGCTCCAAAACTGACAAACCCGCCAGCTACGAAGGCTATAAACAACGCAAGAAATATTTCCAGTTCAGGAGGCCGCATTAAACTTATGCTCAAGTTCCTTTGTCAAGCGTTATCTAAAACAAATACAACTTCGTCTTTATGGTCGTTTTGCTAAACAAAGCTCGTTTTATTGTATGGGCGATGGGCATCTGCGTGACCGTGTGCTGCTAGATGTAGGCCTGCCATTTAAAGGAACGATTAACTGTTTAACAACTTTAACACTCAATCAAGCGGTGATAAGCTTTTATTATTCTACATATCGCATTTTACATGGTAGCACGATTCAAATATGGCCATAATACACTTGACATTCGTCATTCAGAGTTCCACTCAACAGATGGCCTGCGATCGTTGCACGCAGTTTCGTGTGTCCGGTCTTAAAATAATTGCGACTTTTCCGACTTTCGTGTGATAAATTCTATAAACTGTACTTTGTTATCAGTGTGTTGAATAATATATAAAGCAATTGTTTTTCTCAATCGTATGGAATAGCCTTTTAATTTTAGCCAACTTGGCACACTGCCATGTCGGCTAAGTAACACGCTACACTTTCAGCTCGCCATTTCGCGTCTAAATTGTTGAATAGCTTACGAAGAGCGCCATGTCAGGTATTGTCAGGTATGAGTTTACAGACTGTAATGAATGAAAGAAATGCTTCCGGAACCCATTCAAAAAGACGATCAGATATCAGTTATCCGAAAATGAAAAGCAAATGCATTGTTTTCAGTTGTTTTGCAGAAGTACCACCCTTGCTTTTTAAAAGTTTTAGAGGGCTGACCTCGAGGGATGCCTGAGAACTCCTGAGGATAACAAGTGACCTGGCCGCCAACGAAAATCTAGGAAGTGGAAGTAACTGCATCCGCCTTTGAGAAAGCTATGTGGGTTTTCATTGAATTCTTAGTTCTTCCCTCACGAAGCCCTTATATCAATCAGCTGCTTCGTCGTCTCTCATCAGAAAGCCAAAGAAGTCAAGCAGGCTTCTCTTGCATTTTAGTTTATTTTTTTGGAAAGCAGATAGCCTCGTTTGTAAGCGGCTTCAAGAACCGTTTCAAGAACCGGTTTTAAGAACGTTGAGGCTGAGATTAACCGGAAATTTGAGAACATTCTTACAACATAACCCAGGCTGAGAATCAGTTAAGAACATTTTGCTCATTTATTTTTTAAGGTGAAATGAGTGGTATACTATGTACACATGAACCTTTTCGAGCGTTCACTGCAAAATCTGGTGACTTTATGTCGCGTTGTGAGACACTATCTAAAATACTTTTTCTTCCGCTAAATCTACCAGCAGTTGGTTGGCGCGACATCATGTGTATACCATGTAACTTAAGAACACCTTAAGAACGTTCTCAGGTTCAAATCACGAACAAAATAAGAACGTCGAACCTTAGCTCCAAATAGACGTTCTTATAAAAAAAAAGTGTAACGTGAGAGTGATTTCAAGTGAAGTAAAAGAGTAAAAGTTTCAATTATTCAATGGCTTCACACGTACACTCGGGTAAACCGGATTCCGAGATCTCTCAACAAGCGATGATCCTGTAACTTCCGTTGGGCAGTTCGAATGCTGTACATCTCAGCCACAGAAGATTCGAACTACAACGCTGTACTTGAACTTGCAGCTGTACCATTATTTTCTAAAGAAATAATTGTGCTGAAATTTATAATTATACTTAAGCATTTTTTTGTCATACTTTCCATGCCAGCAGGTTGTGTCGTCAGTTACACTGTACTACACCGGTGTCACCGACTATTTCAGAACCAGTAAACGCTGTTTCATCGTTGGCTGAAGTATTCACAAAGGCGTACTTGGACGTTTCCCACGTTTAATTAGTGCTTTAGTTCAATATAGCTTATTATGTCAATATATACTCTTTTTTCCGCAATACGGTTTTGATCATACGTGCAATATATAAAAGCAACAAATTAGGAAATGCTTTTGTGAGACGCACTTCCCTGAAACCTGATGTATTTGTTTTCCTGCCCTTTTTAAGTTTTTTTTTTTTCATGAAAACGAAGAGCCCTGCAAATTAAAACTAGAGTCCGCTTACAAAAAAAAAATTGAAGATTTTATGTTTCGATAGATGTGCGTTTGTTAAGGTGCGGATGACTTAAAAGGAAGAGGCAACTCTAAAGGTTGGAAGCGAAGCTGTAGCCGGAAATTTTTAGGTTCGTTCAAATAAAGTGTGGAATATTGGAAACAAAGGTGCGTTTTCAAACAAAAAAAGTGTTTCTTGTGGAAAAGGAAAGCAACATAAAACTTTGCATAATTATTTTTCTCGCATCCCATTATTTGAATGCATAGCGCCGTCGCTCATTCATTTTCAAATGATCTGAGTGATCAAGTCTCGATGACTTGGTACAAGCTCGTGAATGACTTGCTGAGAAACGCAAGAGTGAGAAAATCAACCAAAGAGCTGGAGATAATTGATGAGCTTTGTGTTTTACGCAAAGAGATTAGTAGGGCGGTTAATCTGAAGTGAGGCCGTCACGATATAGGTTTGTATCCTAACGTATCATTTAAGCTGTGAAAAAGACCTATTGTCTGTAATAAGCAACAACGTTCGCCTGGTGCAAATTCAAACTCTTTTCCAAATTAAACTTCGTGTATTAATTACAAATTTGGTTTTATCAACGGGAGTTGATAATGTAAATTGCCTACCGTACAGGGATTCTAAAAGCTGACGTTTCGAGCGTTAGCCCTTCGTCAGATCGAGGAATTATGGGTTGTGACAGGGCTAACGCTTCAACTGCCAGCTTTTAGAATCCCTGTGCGCTGGTCAATTTACATTATCACCTCCGTTGATAAAACCTAATATTTGTGTACAACTCCCCCACCGACGCAGCAACACAGTTTCTTTGGAAACTACCCCCTTTATTAATTAAAAGATGCCGTTTCCGAAATTCTGCAACGGCAGAGTAAAACACACGTGTCTGTGCTGCATGGCACAAAATAACCTTGCGGTCCTACTGAAAAACATGCAACTGACCTGTTCTCGACAACCGGGTTACAGGGGTTTCGTTTGAGGCCGGACGCCGGACGTAACGACCGGTTGTTTACATGACTAGTTCGGTAGTAATGTTCGGTGATTCAGTCTGACGTCCGCTTCTTTACCCTACGACTGAATCCGGTAATTTAAAATGATACCGAAAACCGTGGGGTTAAAAAGGCTCAGTTGAACATGCTGTACAGGCCGACCGTGTCTGCTCAAAGCGAGACTTTATCTTATATGAATTGAACAAAAGAAAACGAAAGGACTTTATTTAAGCTTTGAATAAAATAACGCACGTGCTTATGCAAAATGAATAACAGGTAACAAGAGGCTTCATTGCGACAAATACCAAGAATGGCGGTCTCATGAGAAGGCCGCGAGACAAAAGCATGACTGGATTAGACAATTATCTTATGACGACACTTTGTCATGCACGCAGACAATTAAGCGACGCTATTCATATTCCTACTAAAACTATTTTTCTAATTTTCCGCAAAACGCTTCTATTAGTCTTATAGGTTTCTTGTATTTGCCAGCTAGAGCCGCCTATTAATTGACCCGTTTAACTAATCGATTATGACGTAGTTAATTCGTGAACGGGTTAATTACGTGATATTAACAAAGTGCTTAATAGCAAAGGTTTCTTTTACAAACAATGAACTTAACAGCGCATTTGAAAACTTTCTTCTTTCTTCAAAGGTTATTGTTACTATAATCTTTTTAGTTATTTTGAGGGCGATGGCGTGTAATTAAAGCTAGGCTACGGTGACGTTTATGATACTAAAACAGCCACTCTGTCGATAGGAAGGGTGCATTTGACATAGGTCAGTACGAAAGCACCTTGGCAGTTCCAAGGACATTGCCTCTTATTTTCCAGCAGGATAAACATAATTATGTCGCGTCTTAATATAGAAAATTAATTTCTTCGCAGCGTGAAAACGTTTAGCGCATTAAACATCCAACGGAGTTGACAACACACCAGCTCTCCGGGACGCCTGCATGAGTCAAGGCTATTAAAATGATCTTTCTGAAGAAACGGAAAGCGAAACTTGCTTGCGCTACCCTTCTAAACGAAAAATACCGGCAATCTCATCGAAACCAGCATCGAAAAGAAGAGCTCAACAAACAATAATCTTCAAAGCAGAATTTGTATTTCACAGTTTGTTTTTTTTCTTTAAACGTAAGAAAGATTTTTAGAGACGTGTGATGTAACACAATTCTAACGGATTCGGGTAAAATACCAACCTCGATGATTAACGAGTTTGTTCATGATTGTTATATTTATTTGATATTGAAGTGCCGATGGTTTAGAGCACTGGAGTGAAAGCAGTTTGTTTTCCTCGAATTTGCACTATTTTGAGCGCGTCCTGGTCTGTATAGTCGCATTGCTAAGGCATCCAAGCGAAAACATTTATCGTTTCTGGGAGAAAAGAAAAGCACAGAATCTATAGAAAGTAAGCGTGCCACTAATGGCTGTGAGACAACACAACATAAAAAATACATCAAATGAATTGTATGAAAAATTACCCTCCGAAATAGTAATCCCACAAGATGAAACACGTTTCTTTTTTTGTCATTTCAAAGATCTGTTATTTCTTTTAGTTATCAGAATTAGACCAATTGGAGCATTAGTGATGAAATGTTGTCAATACGAAATTAAAAGCACTTAAAGAAAACCAGAACACGTTTCGTTTTGGCATTTTATACATTTAGCTGTAGTGTTCAGAAAGGCCCTTTACCTTGGTAAAACTCAATGGTAAATTAAGACAATTTAGAAGATTAATTTTAACAGTTGTTTTAGTCGTAAATGCAGTAGAAGTGTTGTTCATCAAATTTGTCGTTTTTAGCCAGGTGGACTCGATCTGAACTTATTTTCACCCATCAAATAGCGTGCTTTGAAACAGCCCACGTAGTGAAGCCTAATTAAGTCTGCTCACACTTTTGTGGTTAAAATCCACAAATAGTTTGGTTATTTTAAGCGCTGTCGACTCTTAATCGGCAGACTAGCAGGTAAATAGAACATTGGTAATTAACACAAATAAATACATACGTTAAAAAGTATTAGCTTTTGTGATATGAACTTCTTTTGTCAATCTTATGGAAGTGACAACGGAATAGTGTGCAAAAAATAAACGGCGTCCTTTAGCAAAAATCACCAAGAAGCAATTTTATATGCAATAGTACGTATATGAGAACGAAATATCAAACACTCTTAAGTTAACGAACAGTTTTGGAACAAGAAAGAACAAAGTTCGGAATTAACTTATTTCAGTCTACAAATGTGGCTTCAAACCCGACGATAAAATTCCTTTAACACGACCAATAAACGAACTATCCATAGTAGACTTCATGATTAAATTTTTTTTCCCGAAATTCAAAGTGGAGCTAGATAATCGATCCGCTATAGGATCGAATTTGATGACGAGTCTATTAACGGATTCGCTCAATTATTCCTCATTATGGCAATACAGGTGCACAGGACAATAGATTTTGTTTTTCGCGCGGGCTTTTCATTGGCAAACAATGCACTTAGCACTTGTTGTTTGGCTTAGATCAATCGAGATGTGGTTGGATATATACTTCAGCTATTCATCGCACAATAAAAGGCAGCGCGTGCTCTATGAGTTAACATGTCGCTCTGCCGTAATCGCACGTGTCGCCTCTAGGACCATTTACTTCGCTTCACAATAAAACAGCGAAAGGACAATCAGGTAAAGAAAGAGTCACCACATCGGCTTTTTCACGACCGGTCAACTTAACGCATCGCCGCGTCCCTTTTCTACATTGAGAACGAGTCAGTTAACAACTTGGTGCGAGTCCATTCTGCTTCTCCTTCAGCATCCAAGAGAAGAACGCCCAATATCCGAGCCACGGAACTCAGAGACACCGAGCAAATCTAAAATGCCCAAATCCTTTCTCTTGAAGCGACGATCTTTGACTAGCTCAACTGCTAAATCAGACAGCCAAGAAAAAGGTTTGTTCAAATTCAAAGTCGCTTTTACTTTTTTTGGACTGTTAGAAGCCGAAAATACTTTGTACGGCTGTTGTTTACCATTTACCCTCTCATGCGAAGCTTCAGTTCTGAATTGAAAATGTCGATGCTGAGAGATTCATCCTACCTTAAGATTGCAAACAACTAGCCAATTTTATTTTCTGAAAAGTCACATTTAATATATCCAACTTTGCAGGAATTCCGTCAACCAGTCGTTTCTATGTCTGGTGATGGCAACTCCCTGTACATTTGGCCAAAATTATTGTACATAATCTCAAAGCAGATAAAATGTATTGATTAAAGCCAAAACAAGCTTTACCAACAAAAGCTTCCAGTTTTTTTTTCAAATTAATGAAACGACATGTTTTGCGGCATCAAATAAATCGGCTTTGAAAATAATCAAAATTTAACGGTATAATTTCGTTGTGGAATTTTCGCTTTTGACTAAAACTTATTCTGTTCATGTGCACAAAAACCGAAAACACTCAAGGGCAAGGGACAAACGTTTACCACGTAAACTTTGACAACAAAAAGTTTAATTCTTGTTTAATTGTTATTCCGTCTTTTCTTCATTTGCGCGCGGCAGTCCAAGGGAACAACAAGAAAATTTCAAACACCAAAACAGAAGAGAAAGACTACACTGACAGGCCTTTGCCAGGACCAACACAACTGTCTCCAGCTGCTCCTCAGATTGAATGTAACACAGATGCTGTTTTCCTAGACACAACAGCATTGCGACTCGACCAGGAGCTAAAGAAATTCCAATACCACGACCAGTTCTCCATTTACAACCCGTTTTTCCCTCTCGCAGTTCCCAGTGTGACGAACAACCTCCGAGGAGGTTCCTGTCCAGATTTCAGTCGAATGCATGCTGATTTTACCGTTATGCACTTCTCAAGTTTCAGAAACGAACGCTTTGACTGGAGTCCAAGTTTCAGCACTAACCAGCCAGCGGTTAACTTCGATGTATTCAAGGGTGAGATGCTATTTTCGCCACCAGCAAAGGTTGTGATTCCAAGTGAAGTAAGGCAGCCGTTTCGCTGTGATCAATGCGGAAAAATTTTCAAAACAAAATATACCCTTGCCATTCACCTAAAAATGCCAAATCACACAGTTGCACGGCCGTTTGTGTGCAGTACATGCGGGAAAGGTTTTCGTTTGTCTTCTACGCTGTGTAGGCATAAAATAATTCACACTAAGGAAAAACCGTACAAGTGCCACGTTTGCGAGAAAGCGTTCAACCGATCTTCCACCTTGAAAACCCATGTGCGCACTCACAGTCTCGAAAAAGAATTTGTTTGCGATCGCTGCGGAAAAGGTTTCCACCAAAAGGGCAACTTGCGAAATCATATCCTCATTCACACAGGTGAAAAACCGTACAAGTGTACATTGTGCCAAAAGGCGTTCAATAAGTTGTCCAATTTGAAGTTCCACATGCACGTACACACAGATAACTCGCCCTATCGGTGCAAAGTTTGTAAAGTTTCGTTTTCGCGGAGGTGTGATTTGAAAAGTCATGTCGAAAATGCTCACTCGCAAAAGGAGGGTGAATTCTGAAGACTGCATGGATAAAGTAAAAAGTATGGCTTCTGGCTTTAAACCTTGATTGTGTTCCACAAGTACGACTCTTCACATCACAAGCCCTTTTTTTGCTCTTTTCTTTCCAGGTAGTTTAATTTCGTCCAAATCCTCTAGAACGTTATCATCATGTGCAAAATATATATATATTATCTCGCCTTGCGTTTATTTACTTACTGAAGAATAGTCGTGAACGTTAAACTAGATCTCGCGCCAAGGTCAGCGGGTGAAAAACATTGAAAGTCGCGAAGGAGTTCATTTTCTTTCATTTTAGCGTTAGATCTAAGTAAAACTGTATTAATAATCGGGTAAAATCGAAACTAACATTATTATTAATAAAAGAAAGGGTGCGAATCGCAAAGTTGAGTGTCAAATTATCGGTTCTGAACTTCGTGACTTATCATTCTTAAGGTTTAAGAATCATTTTTTCCACGCTCTTAACTGTGTCCACCAAACCGGTACAGCAAAAGGCAACGCTGTACATTTTATAATTTGACTCTTTCTGTGGTGGCTCTAAAATGATGTATTCTAAGCTTCGTATATTAGAGTAATCGAGTACAATTCAGGCCATATAATGATAATTTAAGGACGCATTGACTCTGTCAGTTGAGGTCTAAAAAAGCCTCCTTTTTTTCGTTTAGCTCGAGTGAAGTAAGAGGTATCGCCTTCAGGGCAAAGTTCCATTAGTGTATTTTATTTATCTAAGTTTTCTTGGTTTCGAAATATGAATAAAAAGGTAATTAACATACAGGTGCAGCAAAGGGAAAATAACGTAGAATTCGAAGTTGGTATAAATTGGTATAGAGAAAGATGTATATATTTTTGGTATTTTAGAAAGGAACATCTAGTATTAATTATTGTAATATAGGATGTATTTACAAACATTTCGTTGCAATGTTTCGATTTCTTTGTCAGATAGGAACATGTTTTCATATTTGAAGTCACCTGTAAAAGCGATGTGTTTAAAAACTGGAAAAAAAAAAAGAATTAAAGCCACTAATGCTCTAAGCTAAGTTCAGTTCATTGAGCTGCATTAAATAAATAAGTGCTAATAAAGGCAAAATAGAGCTGTGTATAGAGAGTTATAACTAGACGGTATGTATATATATATGTGTACCTCAAGCAAATAAATTTAGTAAACGTTACTCTCCAGTGTCTTTGGCGTACATGTTCTTGTTTGTTTGTATTGATTTCCATGCTTTGAAAATCCACAGCGCAATAAGCTGTCTGTAAATGTACCGTGCAAAAGAAAAATTGAAGTGCAAGGCTTTATCTTACGTGTTCAGGCAAAAAAAAAAAAACAGTAAGCTTATCAAAAATCAAATTTTGGCTATCCTCTAGAAGAGAAATCATGATCGTTAGCCCACAAATTTGAGGGAGTTAAGGTTTGCAAGAAGAATCCTTAGACGCGTTAGCTGAATTAACAAGCAAGATTCTTACCGACTATTTTTTACATTCGACATTCGACATTCGACATTATATCATTTCCACCTCCTTCCAGGGGATTACATAAATCGTTCCAAGACAACCACTTTTTTTGAAGTTTTCGTCCAAAGAAGTTAAGTTTAAATAATCACTCAACGCAATTTTCACTAAGGTGTGAAAACCCTATAAACACCTGGCAAACGAAAAGCCTATAATTTCTTGGTAACTCGTAAAAAGAAAAACGGAACGTTGCAACAAGAACACTCGAAGATAACTGAAAGAAAATATTTCGAATTGCCTTTCGCCGCTACAACACACGACTCCCATGTCAAGGCCTTCATTAATTAGCAGAATTGGCTTCTAAGAAACTGTATTCAAAGACGTAAGAGGCCATTTTGACCTGACTACTCAAGAAATAATACTCAGTAAAAGAAATACAAGCTGAATGAACATGTTAATGCTTGTTCACTCTCCACGCCAAACCAAATGACACAAACGGGACTCCTTAGTCAAATTAAGCCGGATCGCAACAAAACGCACTGTAGTGACAATCTATAGCGAGGTGACGTTAAAGGATCATCCACTCCAAAGTTGAATTAATTTCCTGTTCATTCATTGTGTTTATTACCGACAAATTCACAGATATCCTTGAAATTACGTTTTTGCAAGGAAATCTTAATTCAATTCGTAGAGTTAGACGTCTCATTTCAATTTTTAGGCGTTCGTTTGCAAACTTTCTTGAATATTTCACCACATATATCTTTTTCGCAATTTATTTCCAAAGTTCACAGAATCCTCTGCATTTTCATATACGCTTTCGATGTGTATTTACAATTAAATTTCATTCATTTCTGAGTCTTTTTTAATGAAAACTTTACAGCTATTTTTTCTGCCTTGCTGTGGTCACCAAGGAGTAGTCAATTCTAATTTTTTTTTTTGTGCACATCAGTCAAACTTTGGATCAATTTTTAGAGTCGTACTTAAGTCTGAGTCAGCGTATTGGACGACTTGCATCCGGATCAAAAAAAGCAATGAATAAATAAATAAATAAACAGATAAATAAATAAAACAAAACGGCTTTTGCACAAAAATTTCCGTGAGGCTGAATTCATTTGCCTGGAGAACGTTTTTTACTTTATCCCCAAGGGTATTATGTTAGCATTAAAACCACAGGTGAGACTACGCAAATTACAGCTTTCAAAAATTACTTTCATCTGCCCTAAAGGTTGATGGCTTATTAGACTTAGCAAGGTATTTTCTTTTCTTCGATGTTGAGAAGTTGACTGTTTTCTCAGTGTTACCTAATTTGAAAATAGAGTCGTTAAACGCCGGGCTTGTCAGCTGTTCAAGTTGTCTTAAAAAAGACAGATATTCATACAAATTCATGCAAAATTAAAAAGAAAATCGAAAAATACACCACACATAAGTTTAGTAGTTGCAATTTTAAGGTACAGAATCGAAAACACATTCTCGTATTTAATCATCATCAATGCCGCGAATAATCTACTATAAAGCAAGATAAAATTTCGCGTTATGGATGTTGGCACATATCTTTGAAGTAACTTTAATTAGTTGTCAAAAAGAGCGTCAGCAGTTATTTAAACAGAATGGTCATTCCTTTGTGAATAAGTTAACCTTAATTTATTCCAACACCTCGGTCAGACATCACGCCGATGAGTTGTGAAGCACGAAATCCTAATATTATATCAAGTTAACTGAAAGCGTTTCTACCACACTTTTCTTCGATAGTAAAGGTACAGGACTCTGTTAAGTAGACAATTGAACAAATATTGGCTTTGAAACTAAACTTTCTTTAAGCGAGGTGGCAAATTCTGAATAGTGATCGCGA
>OX419346.1:6885683-6908183 GCA_948470475.1 Galaxea fascicularis
TTGCAGTGCAGTTTGCTTCAGCAAGCTCAGTGGTATGTCAGCGATGATTTGAAGGTATTGCAAGAAGTTAACTTTCAATCCAAATTTATCATGGAATTCTTCAAGGGATAGAAATTTCCCTTCAGAAGATCTTGCACGAAATATATTCCACGTTCGAACCAAGTTTTCCCAAACAGTGTTTTTTGATCAATTGTTGTGTCCTTGTTGTTCCATAATATAAATTTCCCTCTTTGTTCTCCTCCGTATGTATTGCTCAATTCTTGAAAATATCCTAGTAATTCGCGATTAAACAGGGGAAATTCACTTCGAAGAGACCAACGTTGTAGTTGCAATTTAATAAAAAGGTTAGACCATCATATTTGTTAAAAAAATAATTAGGAATAGCCTTCCAGTTGGCGTTTGTGTCATCTAGAAGTCTGCCAATCCAACTTAACCGCAACGATTTGACCATTGTTCTGAAGTTCATAAAATTTAAGCCTCCGCGGTCAGATATAGGTTCGTAAATAATCTGTCTCTTTATTTTATCCTTTTTGTTCCTCCATAAAAAAAGCAAAAAGTTCGGCTCGCGTTTTCTGGATTACAGGTTCAGGGACAGTTAACATTGATGCTGCGTATATCAATTGAGAAACACCTACTGTCTTCGCCAGCATTGAACGGCCGTACAGTGAGAGATCACGTGTTTGCCAAATGTTCAATTTCGTCTTCATATTACGAATTTTACTGAAGAAATTTTCCTCATTGTTTTTGTCTTCATCATACGATAAAAAAGCGCCAAGAGCCTTGATTGGTTCTGTTATACACTTAAAGCCCATATTTTTGTCCTTATTCCTTAAGCCATTGATTATATGAAGAGAAGTTTTGAGAGATGCTACAGTGCTTGAGACGGATCACAGTTGTATCATCTGCAAATTGAGTTAATCTTGCTTCACACGAGTTAGGTAGTGAGATACCCTTACAGTCGGGATCATGGCGGAGTTTTATAGCCAGAATTTCCCCTGCAAGTACAAATAAAAAAGGACTCAACGGACATCCTTGCCGTACACCTCTAGAGACTTTAAAATAATTTGTCATGTACCCGCCATTATCACTCCACTTTCGATGTCGTTGTAGAGAATCGAGACCCACTTTCTAATCTTAGGCCCAAACTTGAATATTTCTAAGGCTTGATGGAGAAAACTCCATTCTAGGTTGAAGATCAATCAGGAGATAATTGGGATGCAAGTTTTCTCGTTCCATCCCGGGAAACAAGGTGCGTTGTATGTTTGTTAATTGTTAGCGCTTGGTATTCCAATAATTAATGTACATTTAGTCCAAACATCAGAAGCTGTTCCAGTACTGTTCATGTTTTTGTTTCATTTTTAATGTGATTCTAGGTCCTGATTACATATTGGTTAATTTTAGCGACGCCCTTTCACGATAGGATACCAATAGTGACCGCCGATTCATTGGAAATCATAATTTAAAGCTTTTGGACATGCCATGCTATTTATGCATAGGTAACGTAGTTGGCATATATCTTTTCTCCAGTCGTTAGCATTTTGACCAGCCCTGCATGCTTTAACAGTAACATGGAGTAACATACCGTTACTTTGATTTGATAATTTGATTGTTTCTTTGTTTTGTTGTTGTTGTTGTTGTTGTTTTTTTTTGGAATTTTGCTTTAGTTGAACAAATGAGGAATGATGCAAGCAACATTATCAATGGGAGGAACCTCTTAGAAGAACTGGAGAAGACTGTCTCAGACAAAGGCTTCGAAATTGACGACAATGAAGGTTCTGGAAACTGGCATATTCCACGCAATGTCAGAGCAATTGGATTTTGTGAAAGGAATCCAAATGCCCCATGAAGCACTGAGGCGCCGCTTAGTCGAATACCTTAGAGGGAACCCCACACTGGTGAGCTAGTATTGCTAATATCTTGAAAATAATTCGGATGTCAGAACGCCCTCCAAAGTAAAATGTGGCATTCCAAATTGGATAAATTCCGAGGAGTACTGGTATTTGATGCTGAAAAAGTTTGTCTTTCTGAAAGGTTTGGGCTAATTGGAGGGAGAAAAAGAAGAGGTCAGGTGAGTCCGTCAGGGATAATACATCCAATTTCACCAAAATGTACAATTTCATGTAAAAAAGATGGTGCACCCATCGCGCTTTCCTTCTTTGGGAGATTCAGATTTTCTCATGTGATCCCCTGGCCCACAATTTATCAGAACAAAACTGTCATTTATCTATAATTCTAAAAGGATTCAGACTTTCTGATCCCCCATTACTTTAATAGATTCAAAAATTCTGATCCCCCAGTCCACAACCCATCAGAGCAAAACAGTCATCTACTTATAATTCTAAATGCATTCAGAACTTCTGATCCCCATCACCTAACGGGACAAAAACGGCTATCTGTTCATGGTTCTCATAGTATTTAGAATTTCTGATCCCCCTCCCCCACCAAATCTGCTAACACGATAGAAAGAGCTGTCTATTTATAATTCTACAACAATTCAGAAATTCTGATCCCACACGACTTCAAGGGTTTCAAAAATTCTGATCCCCCAGTGCATGACTTATCAGAACAAAATGGTCATCTACCTATAATTCTTAAAAGGATTCAAAATTTCTGATCCCCCTTATCAGGTGACAAGACAGAAAAAGCTGTCTATTTATAATTCTACGAGAAACTAACTAGATGTCTGGTAGCTAAAACGTAGCGATTGGGTCGTAACTTTGAACACATTACAGACAAAATGGATCCGACAAAGCAAAGAGCATCCAGAAAGTATACAAATGAAATAAACACAGATAGGTCATTAATAATAACAATTTGAAACCACGCCAAAGAATCGAGACAAATTGTAGTTTCAATGGCCTACAGTGAAAGGTTTTATTTTGAATTCAAAAAGATATGAATCTAGGCTCCAGAATAGGCCATATTCGTATTCTCGGTATTGACCTGGATCTAGCATGAGGTGGAGGCTCTTGCGGGGAAATCTTTTCATATGTAAATGTATTCCCCCGCAAGAGCCTCCAGTTCAATACCGAGAATACGAATACGAATAATCAGGACTCAGCTGCAGTCTGCGCCACCTCCTTTGTCTGCTTTAGTGCGTGCGTTTCAGATTGAGGGCCGCTTTTCTTGCCTTATTTTCCTGTGCTCTACAATGAAGCAATTGAAGCTTAATATTTTTATATATAGCGATAGAATTAACATTGTTTTTCATCAATCAATTGATCGGGAGTGTATTCTTTTATAAAGAATAATGAGCAGTAATGTGGGCAATGCGGTAGTGAAGGGTATCGAGTGTGATCTCTAGCTTCAAATCAATTTAGTGTAAGCTTTGAGTCACCCTTCTTCAAAAAGCACACTAACAAACTATTGTGCAAGCTTTTCATACATAGGAAATGCGTGTGAATAATTTCTTAATTACGGGCGCTAATAAAATCAGGAGAACAAACGTTCTTCTTGTGTTTCAGTTATCGCAAAATAAGCATGACAACGAAATTACTTCAGGCACAAAATTGACTTCGATTCAAAGATTGAGCAGCCAACTGTAATGTTGAACAACAATTATGATGTACTTAAATTTCTGCGACTTGCCTTTCTTTCACCGAAGCAATCATGACACTCATTTGAATCTGGACAAATCATTATGTTGGATTCGAAATTGCGCCCAAATTACCGACTCTTTTGGAGGGAATCCGCTGGTCAAAAGTATTTATTTATCAGATTCACCGAAGGATTGTGGGATCGGACGGAAACACCAAAATCGCGGGCAGTGGTCGTGGCCAACGCTGTTGGGCATGTACCAAAACCTGAAACACCACAGGCAGCCCAATCATGGTGTGTGTCATCAAAAGTTGATACATAAAAATTGACCGTTAAAAACCTAGAATTCCAACGAACCGAGTAGCGGTGGAAACATTTACATTCTAGTCAAATAAAGCCTTCCTACCTTCACTCTACTGTTTCTTTTCCCTTTCTAGGACGTCTAAATACAATATCCTCGCTTTTTTTCAAATCCCAGAGTGAGAAGAGGTAGGAAGGCTTTATTTGACTTGAATATAAATATTTCCACCGTTACTCGGTTCGTTGGAATTCTAGGTTTTTAACGGTCAATTTTTATGTATCAACTTTTGATGACACACACCACGATTGGGCTGCCTGTGGAAACACCGAAACGAAACCGCCGGAGCGAAACCACCGGAACTATCGGGCGTTTTCCATTTACCAAGAAATTCCGGAAATTCTGGTTGGGATGTAAATGGAACACACGTTTTTGGTTCGTTCCACTGGAAAATTTCCGGAATAAACGGAACTTCTGAAAAGGTAGTCCTGTTTTCCCGTTGGAAACTTTCCGATGGAAAATGTCCGTCCATTTATGAGTTTCACAAGGTTTTTCCAGTTCCAGACCTTTCACAGTCATGGTTCCTGTGCCATGGACTAGCACCCGATCTTCAGACGTTAATGAATCACAATTGTGTGATGTATGCCAATGGTAATTTATTGAAGAAAACATTCAATTTTTCAAGGGTTCTTTGAGCGTTCCGATTGTTTCCCGCGTAAGACTTTGCATCTGAAATTAAACAAGGTCTTTCGTTATTCTCCTTTCACAGTTGGCGTTTCAAGTGCTGCCCCTCCGTGTAACCAACTTGAAAACGTAGCTGATACCTCTGGCTCGAGAAAAAACCTGGAAAGATGGGAAGGTTCCGATGTTCGATTGCTGATCATAACGTAGCCTGGCGAGGGAGCCTGGGAATGAATGGAACTTGTGTCAAATGGAACACTTTCTTCACCGTTGGTCGTTTCCCACCGAAATTTCCAGAATTTTTTGCTAAATGGAAAACGTCCACCGAAACCACCGAAACCACCGGAACAACCGAAACAAAACGAAATTACTGGAAATACAGTTAAAAGGAGTTACATATCGTCCCCAGGTTCTTTTTGCCGCCATAATTTTAACTAATTCAGAAAGTTGTTCCGATTAACTCTCTTCCGATGTTAAATAATTTTACTTAGGTTTCTAAATTGGAAAAAAAAAAGAAAACGTTTTCAGTTTAAGTACCGTTACGTAAAAACCAATCTTTGCAAAGCTATCCAAATACGTATCCAGAATGAATACAAACATGCTTAATAAACTCACCTTAGTACTCAGGCGAACGCTGTGGACCTAGATTATCCATCTCAGTTGATCTGCTGTTATTTGTAGACGAAACATATGTTTCAGTAATAGAAACAGTCTGTTTTATAACTTTCGGTACTTTCCGTGTTCTTGTCGTCTTGTTTTGCGGATGGTTTGGTTGTTTCGGTGGTTTCGTTTCCGGCAGGGGTAATTTGCCGAACGCCGAACGCAGAATTTTGGTCAGCGGTAGATCATGTGAAACATGTGCTTTCGAGTTCGGTTGCTTGTAAACATGGGAGCCTCTAGAGATCATATATATCTCGGACAAGTAAGTCCTGTACTATACTACCTAATTGCTTTGCTTTACTGCGATGTAGTCTTTTGTGGACTATAATAACAGTTGCCATTCTTTCTTTCTTTCAGCGATGAATCGTATACAAATGATGACTGTCACTCAGTCGGATACGAAGGGTAAACTCTTCATCTTTTAAAATCAGAAAAGTCTGAGATCTGAAAGCACTCCTTCGTTCCTTGCTCTGTTTAACAAATGTTTTTTTGGTTTGTTCTTACCGGTATGATCACAGGGAAGAAACCGACACAACAGAAGATGAAAGCGTCGTAAGTGATGACAGTGATGAAGAAACCGAAACAAAACAGGGAAATCAATATTTAAGGTCTGTCGTTGTCTCCTTGCCTCGGCCTTATGATGATAGGAACCGAATAAGGTTGTTGCTTTCTGATGCTGAATGAAACTTAACTGCTCATGGGGATAACACTAACTTAGAGTCCCATTCGGCGTTCGGCGTTCGGCGTTCGGCAAATTACCCCTGCCGTTTCGTTTCGGTTGTCCCGGCGGTTTCGGTGGTTTCGTTTCTGTTGTTCTGGTGGTTTCGGTGGTTTCGTTTCAGTTGTTCCGGTGGTTCGGGTGGTTCCGGTGGTTTTGTTCCGGCGGTTTCGTTTGGGTGTTTCGGGTTTTAGTATATGCCACGCTGTTGGGATTCGATAGCATAGCTCTTTGTTATTTTATGGCCTAGGTCTACGTTGGAAAGCAGTCACAATTTGAATTGTTTACAGATGTCCGTTGTTATTCCAGTTGAGTCAAGTCCCAGTGAAGGTGAAAAAGTACGAAGTTTCGTTGGCAAAACAGTATTGCAATCAAACTGTTTGTCAGCAGCTGGCGGCTTCTTTTACTACACTCGCCAGGTTTACAGAAAGCTTATGGTTCCTGCAGCTTTCCAAGGTAAACTGGTATTCTTGCATAATTTGTGAAGGTTCTTCAAATACTGGAAACGTTCTGGCCGGTTAAATTGATCGTGGAAGATTTAATACAGAAGATATAGATGCTTCACGCTGTGAAGTCTTGTTGATATGATGTTATTTCGTGAAATTATGCAAATGTTCATTTCGTAAAAGAGTTATGAAAGCAACTGTATTCAACACAGCAATATACGAACAATTTCGTGTTGGGAAAATCATTCATTGTAAAAGCACAATAAGTGCAATAATTGTAAGCTTTCTCGTGTAGTTTACACATCATATAGCTAGTGTATATCTTGTGTAGGAATTTTTCAAGTGGGCATACATGTACGTGTATTATACAACACCTAAAACACAAGATATCAAAAAGCAATATCCTTCACCTTTTTGATTTTCAGGTTGATGGTGGTGCTCTTGTTAGATGTAAATATTACATTATCAAGACCTTTTATGTGCCACTAGCAATACCTTAGGTTGACTGATGTTATATTTATTAGGGTGGTTGAAGTTCTCTTTAATTAGGAAGTGTTTCAAAGGTTCTTTATAATTTGGCATTTCATCATGCAAATAAAGGTTATTTGGAACAGCAAATATAATTCACAGCTAGATTACATAAAATTACTTTTAACCACTGTGCTAGAACTTTGTACACAAGTGTTACCATAATTTGGAAAACCCATGATTCATGGATAAAATTAATTTAAAAAATACTTTCATGAAGAAATTAATGAATTGAAACTAAACTTTGAAATTTACCGGTATGTCAGGAATATTTTGTGCTTTTGCGGTCATGAAATCTATGTTTACATTTCATGAAAATTTACTGAAGAACTTAGACAATTACTGGATTCTAATCTAAGTAGCTGAGAACTGTTTCAAACAGGATTTTAGTTAGATATAAATTATGTTAAATTTATGTAAGTTTGTGGTAAATTGCGACACAAATGAAACTCATTTCCAACCAGCTTTTGTCTTCCTTTTGCATCTGGATGTGCCTGGTTTTTAGAATTTAATTTTAATGTACAACTGTAGCAGTTTTAAACAATACTATGGGTCATTTATACATTTTCCTATGTAAATCTAGAGATTTCACTAAGGTTTATGGTTTGAAGAGCAGTTATCGAAGTTCCATATACAATGAGTACTAGTAATGAAGAGTTTTAAATAGCTAGCTATATTTTCACCCTCTGTGACTAAGAAAGCTTTTGTTAGGTTAATATTAAAGTTAGTGCTAGTACATGTACATGAGTGATGGATAATTTTTAAGGTCGGGACACACTAGGCGACAAGTCGCTGCAACAAAACGCCTCGTGTGACATGGTGAATTTATGTGAAAATCATTGTCACTGCGGCAGAATCTTGTCGCTGCGATCAGCTGCATGAATTCAAACCAGTTTGAATTTGCGCGACTGATCGCAGAGACAAAAACAGCGAAAGCAGCGTTGTCGCGACTTATTTTGCAGACAGTACACACGGAGCGACTTGTCGCAGAGACCTATCACAGCGACTTGTCGCCTAGTGTGTCCCAACCTTTAGATTGGCTGTTATCTTCTCACTATCTCTGGCAAAGATAGCTTTTGGGTAGATTATCACTGTGCGATATGAGTGATGGATAGTTTTCAGACAGGCTATCTTTTTACTATCTCTGACAAAGATAGTGTTCCAATAGGTTATCAAAGTGCTGCGCAAGTGATGGATAGTTTTCGGATAGGCTATCTTTTTACTAACTACAGCAGAGGTAGGTTTCAGGTAAGATAGTGTTTTATTGGTCAGTATATTAGGACTAGTCTTCAGATAGCCTTGTTTTTGGCTCACTACAATAGTGGTGGTTTTTGGATAGACAAGTTAATAGATAGATAGGCTATCTATTGACTCTCTACACAGGGAGCTAGTGTATCTATCTCCTAACTATCTGACAGATAGATGTTAGTTACTGTAGCTTTAAGCCATGCCAAAGATAGCTATCCTCTATCTACAAAACCTCTTGGATAGAAAAACGATTAAGATTTTCATCTGTCAACTAGGAATGAGATAGTTGCATCAAGTTAACCAGCATAAAGTTAGTAATAAACTAGTAATAAGATACATGTATGATTGTTTTTGGGAGGGTTTCTTCAACTGAGGACAGCAAACTATTGCCGTCTACCAGGAAACATCTCCAAGATGCATATGCCAAATTAAAAGAAAAAGGATAAAATTGCTTGTAATATTAGCTACAATACTTGCGTCCATATCTGTCATGTCTTTACAAAAACAATTTTACCGACGGTACTCTTCTCCTTTGAGTATGGTTAAACTGGTTGCTTAACTGAAGTGCGAATGAACTGGTAGCTATTACCCACTCAAAAAGTTGGATTGAAGATGTAAAAACATGTTGGGCAAAGCTAAAGTCCATGGCCTCTGCTATTTGACAACAGGTTTTTGGAGGACACTGTATACATGTATGTAGAGTACATTGGCCCACTAGAAAGTATCAAGTGCAAATTTAAATGTAAATGTATATTGCAGTCTTTAAATTGTCATCCTTGTAATGTACTGTAGTGTTCTTTTTTCCTTTTATAACAGTGAGGTGCCTTGTTTCCATGTTAAATAGAAATTGTTGGAATTTTTCCTTCACATAAGGTGGGCTAACTCTGACAGAGAAAGTGGAGTCTGTGTTGATGCCTACAGTTGTGCAGTTTAAGTAATCTTACTGTTTTGGTCAATTCTGAACTTTCCTTTCCTCTTACGTACTGTTTGATATTGTTTTTCAAACTTACACCTACTGTAATTTTGAAGTGCATACATCATTGTAATACAGCGTGTAATGTTTATAGTTACTTATATTAATAGGCTGCTGTGAAGAAACTTGTTCTTCACCACTCTCTCAGTATAATCTAAGTGTATGGAATCTGTTAAGAAAATTATGCTATATTTGTATAAAATTTCTAATTGAATATTGTTATCAAGAAAAAATATTGTGATTAGACATTGTTCAGGCAGGCAGCAAGATCTAAAGCCTGTCTTCAGTGGTATGATTTAATGTGGCTACAGTGGACGTAACCCTGGCTTTGTAGGGGATTAGAAATCCTGAATCATCTCCTGTGTTCTTTGGGGGATCAGGAATTCTGAACCTTTGTAGTGTTTTTTGTGGGGTCTGAAATTCTGAACCCTTTCTTTCGTTCTTTGGGAGATCAGAAATTCTGAACCCTTTCTAGTGTTCTTTGAGGGGTCAGAAATTCTGAACCCTTTCTTTCGTTCTTTGGGGGATCAGAAATTCTGAACCCTTTCTAGTGTTCTTTGGGGGATCAGAAATTCTGAACCCTTTCTTTTGTTCTGAGGGGGGTCAGAAATTCTGAACCCTTTCGAGTGTTTTGGGGGATCAGAAATTCTGAATCCTCTCCTGTGTTGGCAATCATAGATTTCCGTCTAAGATCTACGTTTCACTTTAAGCCAATTGTGCACTCATTTCCAAGGGAACTTCCAAGCTGCAACGTAAAAATAACTATTCTCCGAGACAGGTTTCTATTTTATACCGAAAAAGTAGCCATTTTTGATGTGATTCTTGGTATTTACTCTGAATTTTATCAAATTGGAACACCACATTTTAGTTTGGAAGGCGTTTGTGTTTTTCCTGGGTATTAAAATTCAGTTAATAAAGCAGTAAAACAATGACACGGTCCTTCGTATCCAAGGGATGATTCTTAATAAACGATGTGTTTTATGTCGTCACTTATTTTCTGGTTCATGAACTTTACTGACAGTTTTAGTAAGCCGGTATTAGAGACACTAAATGAGCGTTTAGTATTCGAGGTAGTAGTCCTTGTCAACCTGTTCTTTAATTTAAAGGAACGTGAGGAAGAAAGGTCGAGTTTACCAGTAAAGTTTTGCAGTAAAGTTAATTAAGGCGGCATTACTATTATTGTTATATTTTAAAATAATAATGATATTTTTTTTATAATTTAAAAAAACATGGGATCCCTGAGTTCGACAACATAGCTCATGTCGGAGTTTTTGTAGCCAATGATAAACATTTTCTTCGATACCACTATTGCAGAGACATTTGCAATGTATTCGTCAAACAATCCAGTCAAGTATACAAGAGTCGCTCCCGAGTGGAATGACCTTTAGCCTCATTATTGTTCTTTCATGTTGTAGCTGGATGGAACAGAATTGTTCAACTATGTCGACATCAGTCTTGGAATGATTACTTGCAGGCCATGGCGGCAGATGGTACATGGGGCGATCACGTCATACTTCATGCCGCAGCAAGCTGCTTTGAAACATCCATCCACGTGATCAGCAATTTGTCTAATGATGTGACCATCAACCCTGAATACGATGTCAGTAGCAGTAGCCAGCTTGTGCTTGGGCACGTGCACGAACATCACTTTGTCAGTCTCCGACCCAAATCAGGTAAAAGAGTAAACACACTGCTATATACATGTAAGGCCTGGTTCACACTAGCGACATAACGACATAGTCATAATGACATAAAGAAAAGATCAGTTTTATCCTTATGTCGATATGTTCATGTTATTATGTTCCTACTATGTTGTTATGATGTGTTGTTCACACTAGAGACCTAAAACATCAACATGAGGAACTTTTTTCGTTTTTTAAATGGAAACTAGTGAGCAGCACACAGCAACTGATCTTGTTAACTTTGTTTATTATCGACCGGTTTCGTCTGATCAAACAGACTTCATCAGGGATTCTAACAAGATGTCTAAAGGGAACTGGTTTTATACATGAAGTTAGAGTACAAAAGCACGTTCCAGTAAGGGTGTGAACAACAAAACACCCACAAGAAATACACGCAGGATATAACGTAAATCCTGCGTAGAAAATGTGTAAAGACGAAACCGGTCGGATAATAAACAAAGTTAACAAGATCAGTTGCTGTGTGCTCCTCACTAGTTTCCATTTAAAAAATTAAAAAACATGAGGAACTTTTTTCGTTTGCGTGACCTTCCCGTTATGTCGTTATGTCGCGAGTGTGAACCAGGCTTTAACGGATTTGATGTACATGAACGAAATATTATAGCCTGTTAAGGTTGTTATTTTTTTCCGTTTACTCGTGCACATGCAGTACATGTACCTTGTAATCGGTATTTCAGTTAAATTACTGCTGATTTGACTTGTGCATCTAGAATCCTTTTCGATTTAAGAGGTTGCCAATAAAGGCCTTTTGCTAACTCCGGATGATCAAACGCGGTTGACTGGGCGTCCTCGGTATTTTGGTCAAGCGCCAGCTGTTTCTTCTGAACTTGAACTTATTTCTAGGATCGTTTACTGTTAGCTATTTCAGATTAGTTAGCTGTTAATGACTATCTTCGCGCCACACTTATGTTTGGCTTGCAGCTATGCTGCTATACGTTAAAATTGAAAACCGTCAGTGGATGATCTGGAAACGCCGGGTCAAAGCTGAATGACTCGCCTTCTTCGGAAATTGTAATTAGTTCCATAAAACGTCTGTAGATATTGTTTGCTGGCACCTCTCGCCTTCAATTTCAAAAACTGCACATTTTTGCAGAATAGAGGTGGCTTATAGTACTCCCTCTAACATTAAAGTAGGATGTCGGGAGGAATACATGTACATAGCAACCTTAGGGGTGGCGAATGGTACCTCAAAAATCTTGAGTCCCGCAAACTTTTCATCCGATCTCAAAGCGAACGTAACGATGAGACGCAGACCCGATTTGCACGAGCCACATGTATGTAACAATGCTTTGTACATAAACTCGGAAGTAGTAAATTAAGTATAATCCAGGAAAGAATACGGTCCTAGGATAAACATCCCAGTGTACCTTTATCAATTTAGGTAACGGAGTAAAGAGATTAAAAGAACAAGACGGGAAATCAGACCAAGAACAGGATGCAGGGGAAGAAGAGAAAAGTGTTCCAAGAAACGAAGCAGATAAAGCAGAAATTCGAGACAAAGTGAAAGACACAGAGTCCAAAACGGTGCCAACAGAAACTGAGCTACTGGAGGAACACGCTGGGATACTGGATGAAGAAAGTGAGACAATGCAGGCAGACGCTGTGGTACTGGAGGCAGAGGAGGAAGTACCTGAGGCAGACGCAGAAGTGCTGCAGGCAGAAGCTGTGGTACTGGAAGCGGACGCTGAGGCACTGGTGGAAGAAGCTGAGGTACTGAAGACAGAAGCTGAGGTACTGGAGGCAGAAGCTGAAGCACCAGAGACAGACACGGTAGTGTTGCAGGTAGAAGCTGTGGTACGGAAAGGAGACGCTGAGGCACTGGTGGAAGAAGCAGTGGTACTGGAAGCAGGCCCTGAGGCACTAGTGGAAGATGTTGATGTACTGGTTGCAGAGGGGGAGGTACTGATGGATGAACCTGATGTACTGGAGGTAGAAGCTGTTGAGACAATGAAACTCGCCACGTCTGAGGCGACTAAGCCAACGAAAGCTGAAGTGGTAGGGTCAGAAAGCCCTGAGGTGTCAGACGGAGGGAGTGTTAGAGAGGACCCCGGGGTGGCATCAGCAGATACAGTGTCAGTGGGAACAGCAGCTCATGGGGATCGTAAGGTAGGAGCAGATGTGGAACCCCGAGGAAAAGTAGGAGACGGAGAAGCTAAACTCGTCGTAGCTGAGGATCTGTCAGAAGATGAAGCTGAAGTAGTTGAGGAAGCGGGCCTTCAAATGGTGTTAGAACCTAAACGTGGAGTAGACAAAGCCGGAGAACATCAGTTGACCATGAAGGCAGCAGATACCGAATTGCTGGAACCCGTAACTGCTGATGTGGTGGTGAAAGAACCCGACACTACAGTCACAGAGGTGGCCGATGCGAGAGAAGCGGAGGGGATGCAGTCAGCAGCTGTTAAAGATCTTGAGGGAGGATACTCTCAATCGAGTAAATCAGCAGATAACAAGATGGCGATGTCAGCAGCAGCCGAAGCGGTAAACCAATGTCAGAAAAGAGAAGAAGCAGATGCTAAACAGCCAAAGAGTGCAGGTGATTCTGAATCGACCGCTGAAACAGGTACAGAATTGGAGGAAGGAGCAGGCGGGGAAATGGTAGAAGTAACACGTGATCCTGAAGTGGCGCGTTCTGCAGACAGTGAGGTGCCTTAGGCAGCAGACGCTGAAATTGCATGATCAACGGATAGTTTAAAAGTAGGATAATACAACAGTAGATTGAATTAGGGACGCAGATGGCGTTGTAATATAACTGTTTTGTTGAAAATGCGTGCAAACAGCTGGACGTACTCCAGATGAACTGCCCTCTAATTGCACAACAAAATTCTCTCTCCAAGAATAACAGATAATATGTAACTAGCTTTTGCTTTTTGGTAAGAAGAGTAAAACGTGTTAGTGTGCAAGTGCTTCATTGGCTCATGATATGAATGTATAAAAGCTGTAGTACACCAATTGTGCCTGGGATCTTTTGTAGTAAGCCCTGTCTAATTGGTTACACTGACAATGCAATGTGAAATACGTTTTCATGTAAGGCAACGCTGCTAATCTTCTAATTTGGTTAATAAAATGATAGAGAGAGATACGAGGTTGGAGATCTTCGTATTATTTGTAGTTATTGATTAGGAATGGCCGGCAGTGGGAATTGGGTAAGCACTGTTTTGAATTGGTTGGGGGGGGGGGGTGGGGGGGGGGAAGAGAGAGGAGGGGATCAAACTCCCGGAACGTTTGAGGAATCACAAATAAATCTGGGGCTCGACTTCTAAACCTCCAATTGGGGAAGAATGCTTTCTTTATTTTTCTGTTTTGAACTGAAAGTTTCAATCGTCATTGTTTGTGTGGACACTGGGCCGCAGTGATGCAGGGCTTACTCGGGATCCCGCGTAAAAGTTTCCCATGTGCTTGTGTTTATGTTAAAGATCGTTGTGTCGATTATAAATGTGATGTTTTGGTTGCGTTTGAGAAATAAATCGTTTGAATTCAGATCAAAGGGACAGAAGAGGCAGAGTTTGCATAGATTCTTAGCTTTGAACAATCGAGAGCTGACTCTGTTTCCATTAAAATTCTACAAAGGCTGACCATAAACGTTATGTTATGTAATGTAATTGGTTATGAACATATTGACTAATGGAGGGTGTATCAGTGGTTCTTTGGGATAGTGCATGGTCATAAAGTGGAGAGGTCAAATTGTCCTTCAATAAAATGGTGAATACAGCCGATCTCTTGAAGCTGTATGTATTCGAATGCCAGAGTGATCAACTTCCACTCAAAGCAATACAAATGTTCCATGCATTTAACCTTTACGGATATGTGATTCACTTTCACGCAAACAAACTAAACCTGCGTACTGACAACTCCGGTCCTTTACGGCTATGAGGCGATAGGCGTCCGCATTTGAGTATTGCGCCAGGGATCATTTTAAATACAATTCACGCTAACTATGTATCACAATATCAGTGCTCGACTGTAGCTGTGTGTATCAGTTCTATCGTGCATAATCCTTACCCACACCGCGACCGTTTATAAACTTTATCAACGAACCGCTTAAGGCTGGTTTACACAGTGACGTAAGCATGAGCATAAGAAATGCATCTTTTCCCGACCTCGTTCCCAGGGTCTCTCCTCCTCCCGTCCCCATCTTTTTCATGTTCTTATGCTGATGTCACTCTCTGAGATCAGCGCAATTATACCAGTGTTTCTTTGAGGTCGGCTTAAATCAAAGACTGCGTTTAGTAAATATACGAAATTTGCTGACGTGTTAAGTTCAGGTATTGACTATTCCCGTTAGTAGCCTGTTTTTAGGCTAGCTTTATACTGTGTTCAAAAACAAGTCAGACTACTGAAGAATTGACCAAAGTGGAAGAACCTATTGCACAAACTGACCTTGAGGTAAAAACATCAAACATGCGGAAAACGTTATACAGACACGTTAGCCTTCGTAAAAGAGGGGGTGAGGGGGCGCAGTGGGGGCGAGAAAACGAGAGAAAAATAGCGGGGGACTGGGGAAAAGAAAGGGAAAAATAACGCCTGCAAGCAGAACCCTATTACTTCAGAATTCCAACCCACCAACTGATTTTCACTTTGGGGCCAAACCGTCATTGAATCGCTGATTCGTTCACAACCTAGTATACGTAGGACGAACAAAACAATCGCATAAAACAGAATCACTTTGGTATTAACTCCAAGGAAGGAGAAAGCCAAACAAGAAAAGCGAGCGAAACAAAACGTGCGTATTTCACTGTCTACGGGAAGCCGTTGTCATTTGGGAATTCTATTTTACGAAATATAAACAGTAGAAGTTTCGTTTCTACGGATGAATTTCGCGGCAAAATAGAGATATGATGCTGGAAAAATGTCAGGAGGTAGTTTGGTCCAAATTAATTTGTAGGGGCAGCAGCAGCAAAGGAGCGAGCACCAAGCGTAGGCAGCATTTTCTGTGTAGGAGGTAGTAGCAGCGTACTGTTGTTTGAGCGAGACCGTAGGTAGATTTAGGTTTGACAGTTATAAGTTCACTGACGTAGGGAGGAGAGAGTCCGTGAATAGCCTTGAAAGTGAGAATCACAGGATCTTGAATTCAATTCGCTTTATGACAGGCAGCCAGTGAAGTTGTCGCAGTGCAGGAGTTGTATGGGAGAATTTACCAAGGTCAAGAGCAATGCGAGCAGCAGCGTTCCGTGTACTCTCTGTAATTTTGAAATTTGACACCGCGGGAGCCCATAGATGAGACTATTGCAATAGTCTAGCCGACTTATGACAAACGCAGGGATGAGAGTTACTAGACAGTCTTGTGACAGTTATTTTCTAATCCTTCTGAGGTTATGCAGATAATAAAATCCAGAACTGTATACTTTGTTAATATGAGTTTCCATAGACAACATGGAATCAAACCGTGCCAGCAAAAGGCGAGATTTCTTACGTAATTCACCGGTTCCATATTCATTGTTCCAACTCTTAAAGGGAGTGGCTCCACTTTATTCAGTTGTTGACGAGTTCCAATAAGTAGAAATTCCGTCTTGTCATCATTCAGTAATAGACGATCGCTTAACATCCAGTGCCAGTCCTTTTGTTCAGAAATTTCTTTAATGAATCACAAAATTTCCAGAAAGAAAGGAACGATAAGACTTGTAAGAAACAGGGATATTATTGGCTAGACTAAGACTAATATTGGTAAAGTATTTTCAACATTGTCCGGCAATTTGACGTGCATCAGAAAGCTCTTGGTTACCATAATTAGAGACGTTTGTATGGATTTTGAGCTATGTTTCAAGGTCCATCACTTGGTCTCTGTTCAACCTAAAAGAATCAAACTTGCTCAAACGATCAATCTCAATGTTATCTTTCATGTGATGGTGTCAATTTATCGATTATTTCAAAATTTAAAACTCGCCCCACTTCCGTTTTGAATTTCGGAACGGCCAATATAGGGGCGTAGCTACCTGTACGCACGGTACGCACGTGCCTACCTGAAAAAAATCGAAAATAAAAAATTAAATAAAAGAAAGTAGAAACAAAAAAAAAATGAATGAAAAGACAAATAAATTAAAGATAACTATTTCAGTAAAGAGCACAATTTGCTTCTGTATTAATTTAACTCTGATTGTCCTCGAAATCAGTGATGTTGATGTTATACTATGTGATAATCATTTGCACATTCACTTCCACCTTGGTATTTAATCATATGCACTTTAATTGCATTATATAGCATTGTCACGCACGTATACGATAGCATGTATTTATGTCTTGCTTCGGCTTAATAAATTCAGATTTGAACATGTTACCGAACGACAAACATTGATAAAACAACAGGCGGTGTCACGTTTTCCACACCAAATGTGCGACGGCGGTGGGGGGAAGAGATTTGGAAAATTGTGCGTACCAGTGGAAAAATCCTGGCCACGCCCCTGTGAATATCGATATAAAAACATTGGAGACATCAGGTAGCCAGTCCGCTCCTTCTTTTTTTATAATTACATTAATTAAAGGTCTGTAATGTGACTAAATGGGGAAAATAAAGGATGTTGTTGTTGTTAGCCTGCGTGGTCGGCGTAATCGGGAAAGGGGAAGGGGAGCGAGGGAGGCGAGAAAAAATGAGGGGATCTCCTCTCCCCAATCCCCCTCATTTTTTCTCGCCTCCCTCGCTCCCCTTCCCCTTTCCCGATTACGCCGGCCACGCAGGCTAGTTGTTGTCGTCTCGGATGAGTTTGAAACTTAATCCTTGTGCGGGCTCAGTAATCCCAATACAACAATCATTCCTATTGGTCTATATATAACGGAAAATTAACCAATTAAAACTTCCCTAGTTCGTAGATTGCAATTACTGAATATTTTGAGATTTCAAACATGGCGTCAACTCCTGCTTCCCTGGGCTCTGGCACGTTAAAACGAGAGAGTTCTAAAAAGGATGCCGGCAAACTTGGCTGGGTTGGAACACTTACTCGGAGAATGAAATCAGAAAGTAAGTTGTAGTGTTAAAGAATACTCTTTTCCTTTGAGGTATTGTCGAGCTATCGATCGATCGAGAAATTAGTTCTCATGTTTTGCTGCATTTGGTTTGGTTGCAATTGCACGACTCAGTTTGGTTAGGTGTCGGGGGTGAAAGAAATTGCTTGGTGGTATCAAGCTGACATTAAAAGTCTAACTGTGCTTCGAACACCTTGAGTAAGTATTCCTTCTATTGCCTGTGATTCATTCCAAAGCGAATTTCACCACACACCTTCTCCGGGCCGTTGTAGGTCGTTGTACCCATCTTTCCGTCAGACAACAGAAGCTTGATATAAGCTTACTATGAATCACTTTGCTTTTTATCTGTGTATAATGTGAGGAGCTGAGGGTCTGAGTATCATCCTGATAACTGCAGCTCCCAGGGGAAAGTAAAACTGTTGCCAATAAGCTCCCCATATAATTGTACCTAAGTGAATTATTAACAGTAATTTTACCTCCGCAAGACCTTCAAAGGGATTTTTGGCGTAGCAAATGTGTGATGATTTTTCTTGGGTTTACATGTAAGACTTTGATGAAGACTTTTTGGGTGGCTGACAAAAAGTGTAACCCAGGGCTCTCATTTATATCTCAAACAATTGTTTTAGTTTCACCTACAGACTTAAAACCACGTGCAAATGACTTAGAGACCTTATTTTTTGAATTGATTGGAACATGTTTTTACAGAGAAACACAATAATTTTGGGTCAAGTTCTGGGCTATAGGACCTTTTTTGGCTTTTGTTTTGGCATACAGGATGGGTGTAACAATTTGTCTTCATTTCCACACCCCCATCAGTATTATACCTGAGTTCATCCCCTGGGACAGACATTCTGTTACATTCCTTTGTTTTTGTTAGCCAAAACAAACAGATACAAAAGTAGCAGACTCCATACCAAAGATATATGAAATGTGGCTTAATGCAATTTAGGCAAGGTTAAACTTGAGCCAATGCTGCCAGTAGTCTTGCTCATGTGCAAGTGATTTGCGGGGTGGGCACCCATACAGTGGAATTAGCAGGGACGGATTACGTGTGCTTGGTTTTGAGCGAACACTGCGGATCATTGTTTGCCAATATTTGCTAATTCATTCAGCTGTTGTGAATCTTTGCAGATTAATTCAGCCTCTCAGCTTAGTTCTTTGAGCAAATTTTCATGAATTGTTTAGGATCCCACCAACCTCTATGGCACCAGCTTCCAAGCTCATCAATTGGAGAGGAGTTAAACTGTATTGCTGAGTTGCTCCAGAAGAGAACTGAGTGGCTGTATTTCATGATCAATCAATCAATCAATCAATCAATCAATCAATCAGTCAATCAATCAGTCAGTCTATTAAACAATTCATTTCACTTCAGATGTTTTTGATATAAAAACCAGTGTAAAGTAACAAAATTAACACAATTACATTTGGGAGCTAGTAGCTGGCAGTTTCCCACTGTCTGCAAGACCACTTTGCATCGGCTACTTTTGCCCAACAATGCAGAAAATTGCCTTTGTGAGCTTTCTGCTCATTGTAATCTGTAGCCACCTACTTGAAAGTTATTCTCTTCCGTCCATCTACTTAAAGGCCTAGACTGATCACCCAGTTCAACATCTTATGTTGGAATTTAGTTATTGGGAAGACTTGGTAGAAACTTGTAGTTTATTATTATTTTTTTTGATATTGATATATTGAGGTTGTACTGAGTTCAATATACTGTACATCTATAATCCAACTATTTTTAGATTTTCATCCAATTGAGCATCTGTCTGTTGCTGTTACCAATTTGTGTGGGATTGTGCAATCTTGTAACCCGCAAAATAGGTTCTCACCAAGCCCTAAGAATGATGATGTCTTTGGTCAAAGGAAGCATCAAAGATAAACTAAACAAAAATAAGAAAAGCATCACCTCTTCATATTGAGTGTTCAATCCCAAACCTTTGCAAATTCTAGCACTGAAACTGCTCATAAATTGCTTGAACAAGTCACAGACTTCTTAACAGAACTGTTTTATTTGAAGGTCATACTTTCTTTTAGCTTTTTTGATGAATGAGGTTGATACTCGTGTTCCCCCAGTTGGATTCTGAAGGAAACGTAGATTAATACCACCTAGTCCACTGCATTGACTGGAAACACCTTGTTAATAATTTCAACTGTTTGATCTCACCAATAGAAGAGTGGAATGTAAAACAGACTAAAAGAGTCTAGAAATCATGGTGATGGACATGAATGCCTCTTTGAATTATCATTTCAGCAGTTGTTTTCAACTATTTAATACCCATGTGCGATTTTGTTGGCTTTTGGAAATGATTGTGTGGGTTTGATCGAATTGTGCAGTTCTGTTCCTGTGCACCCTGTCAGAAGGCCTGAAAAAGTGAGTTACCACCCCCTCATGCAACAAAACTCATCTCTCACGGTGAGACTCTCAATTCAAGAGCTGAGACTTGTTCCATAAGGGACGAGACTCTTGTCTTGGGATAGGTCTGTAAGTACGAAAGGTTCACCCTCTTGTGTAAAGCTATTACAGTGAAAGTCATGAAAGAAGTGATCATAGTAATTGAACCTGTTCACATTTTTTATGTTTGATGTTTGAACAAGGAACAAGGATGGTGTGGTGGTGAACATGCTCCTCCCCCACTGATGTGGCCCGAGTTTGAGTCCCGGTCTTGGCGTCATAAATTATGTGGGTTGATCACGAGTTTCAAGAATACCTCACAAATTAATGTGTTTATGAGTTTGTTGTTGGTTTTCGTCCTTGCTCCACCAGACTTTTCTCCGGGTATTCTTGTTTTCCCTTCCCTCTCGTTCTTATTATTCCAATTCGATTGAGAATTTGAGGGCCAGTAGTTGTTTAGTTGATATACAGTCAAGATAGTGTTATACTCTTGTTCAATAACATTGATCGGCTGATTTTGTTTATGTTTAGTTCGTTGATGATTTACATTTACATTTGCAGACCATCATTTTATCCCAACGTGCAGAAACTGGTTTTGATGCTCTGTAGCTGTTTTAAGACACTTTCGGTGTAGCATGCAGCTACGTGCTTGTGTTTTTCAAAATTCTCGTGCATGTGATTCACTGTTCCAGATGTCTTTGTCTATGTCTTTGCAATAACATGTACAGTATGTGAATGTCAATTATCAATCCTGGAGATTGTAGATAAGGTTAATTAATTTACTGAGTTTGTAACAATCATGTACATTGTATATCACTGTTCTTAAGCTGAAGAGGGTTTGACTGCAATGATGTTGAATGAGATTATTTATTGGTCGACAGGTGTGCTTTGCATGGGTTTGTTGTTGTTTTGGGATCAACCGTTAATGGCAATTCATATGTGAGAGAATGGCGAATGGTATATTACAGTCAAATATATCGGCAAGAATGTTGCAAGAAGGATAGCTTTTGATGGGAAACAATTATAGGCGTGTGGTCCGTTCATGTTTTTAGTGTCTGAAGGATTTGAAACCTCCAATTTGATCGGTGTCGTGGACAGGATCGAATGTCAAAGTAAGCCGCGCTACAGGAAGCGAGACGTGGGATAAAAAATAAATAGGTCTTATTGATCTGCAAATCCACTTGTAAAACCAAGCAAAATGACGACACTGCCGTGACGTCTTTTTCCACAAGGCCAATGTAACATAAACAAATATAAGAAATGCAAATGTGGGACTGTGCAAAAACAATGTGCGAACGCGAGAACATATTTTTGGCTTATGTCTCCATGTTCTACTTGTAATAGAAAACAACTTCTATCAAAAGATTCATGGCTTTTGACTTAATTGATATTATTATTATTATTACGGCATTAGAAGCCTCAAACTGCGCCCAGCCAAAGAAACTCAAACTATATCATGTTCATGAGTTCGAGCCACAAATTCAGTATCACACTAATACTAACCTTGTAGCATGATAAACAGGTTGTCTCAAGTAAGCCTCTCAGTGCAATGCCATCATTCTTTTTTTAAATCTGTTTAGTGTAACTGTCCATTCTAGAAAGGACAGTTACCTCGGATTTGATGACACACACCAGGATTGAGTTGCCTGTGGGAAGTACAGTACAATATATACCATGACTTCACTCTTGACTGCTTTCTGGTGGCAAGAATTTTCTCAAATGAAGCGAAATTAACCAAAACTGTGTAATGCACTGTTACCTGCATTTCAAAACCAGTTGACCTCTGTAATGTTCAAATTATTGTTGAAACCATTTTATGATACAATTTTATACCTGTGTACATACATGTGATAATACATTTGACCTTTTGTGCAAAAATATCGATTGGACAGTCACAAATTATTTTATTCAGTCAAATTAGACAAAATAATGATCCATTAATATAATATTATTGTACAATAATTTTGTCTACCATTGGCTTGCTTTGAAGCAAATCTCTTTTACACAATTTTATTGCTTTTTACAGATGAATATGAACAACGTTCAATGGTAGAGCCAGCATCATTGGAAAACCCAAAGGTTAAAGAGTTGCAAGAGGTGAAGTAATTAATATATATTTCAGTGTACCCAAATTCACAATTATGTAGTCAATCAGAAGCCTAGTCTGCTGCCCCAGGTTTCCTACGATATCTAGTCACTGACCTGATATCACACAAGGTCTTTTTCAAGTAAAGTAATGTTACATGTACCATGTGATGAACTGAAAAGAGTTTTTTAGCAATAAAACAGAAGCCTTGTTATTTAAGCTTTAGCTGGTGACCAGTCATAACAAGAGCAACAACTGTTCCACCAAAACTAATAAACT
>OX419346.1:6913183-6923183 GCA_948470475.1 Galaxea fascicularis
AAGCTGACCAGTGGTGTCAGAATCAACTTAGTTGTGGTGCAGAAGAAAGGATTAATCCTTCCTCCTCAGAAACTCATTGAAGAGATCACCGTGGCAACTGAGGGAGAACAGTGAGTCTTACTATAATCATCAGGGTTGTCAGAGAGATTTTAAGTAGAAGGAGAATCTAGGAAAGTAGACAGCACTGGGGGGGGAGGGTAACAGCACCATTTCCCCCCCTGCATTTTCACAGCCGGAAATGTCGCCAGTTCGCGGTGCTTTTTGACAACCATGAATCATGACTTGTTATCTGTTATTGGCTGAACTGGGCAATAAATTTTGTTGAATCAACAGATTTGGTAAAGTAAATTGTTTGATGAAACGGATAATGAATGTTGTCAGCCGTGAAAGGGATTCTTTTGACATGTAATCCCTGTTCATTTTCTGTTGCTACATAGTCATTTACACTGTAGTTTATCATAGATCTCATCCACCTACCCGACCCATTAAATTAAGATGTCGGTTCTTAAGATGAATCTCAGTAGCGAAGTCTGCAACTCTACTTCTTTTGGACTCCTAACCCCACTCCCCACCCCACAAATGATTTACATGTCACGTGAGGAGGCTGGAAGGAATGCTTTCAGTCAAATAGTTTTACAAACAGATCAAGGGAGTTAGACGTGTTACTGTCAATACTTTTTATGTTGCTTTAAGTTTTTCAAACATTTTTAATTGTTAAGCTACATTGAAAAGAACCATTGAACTCTTGAAAATGGCGCTGTAGAGATTTCTAATATTATCGGCTGTCTAATAATGAAAATAGGAAAATTAATGTAGTTTGTGTGGAATTGAGGAAACGAATTTAATAAAAACTCAAAGCTGCTAACATATCAAGCTAATGACACTATAATTACGTACATAAGAAACGAAAGTGACTCGTTTCCTTTTTCTTTTGTTTTCTTTCAGTACTGAGAATGGAAAGCCTGGTAATAATAAATTATTATAAATGTTATCTGGCTATTTGCAGTACTTCTCATTAGTTATATTTTATTGCTTTTTTTAAACTCTGTTTTGTGGAAGATCATGCGTGTGGTTCCTGATTGGTAGCCGCCCATTACAGCAACTTTGTACTGGCAGCTGCCACTTGTGCTTCCCAGATTGTCATACATGTAGTCATCAATTTGCTGTTTTGCATCCTTTTGCTGTGACACCGTTTCTCCTAGAAATTTAATTTGGTAGAGCCGTTTAAAACGTAAATGATCGATGGTACCACTAGACCTCAGACCTCGATACAAACAGAATAATGAAAACGCCATGTGTTAATTTTTGAGGACAGTTCCTCACCATTGATTTGATACATCTTCACCCTTTCCTGTCCCTCCCCCCCTCCCCTATTTACCCTCCCTCCTCCCCTCTTTACCCTCCCCAGCCCACCCACCCTCACAACACCTCACCACTCTCCAGGCACCTCAGGCCTTCCCTCCCCACCCCAGCCCGAAGAGTTTAACTCAGATCTCTGCGTCTCGCTTTATCGGGTGCAAATTTCACGATAAATAACTGTTGTTAAATAAATTGTCACAAGTGTTTTTGTTTCTTCTGGTATTGTAGAAAAAGATGCTTTTGATGCACTTTTTGATAATGCGCCTGAAAAGCTGAACGTGGTTAAAAAGGTAGGTGGACTGTGCACATTTTCACAGGCTGTGTCAGTGTTTGGAACAAATGGTACACTGTACGTTTTTATGGAGATTTGAATTCATGAAGATCGCAATTGGTACTTCAGATCATCACATATACTGTTATTGTGTACGCTGCTCTAGAAGGAACGAAACAGAACCCTGAGAATCATGCTTGCACGGCAGTCAAACCTACGAGCTCTTCAATACCGGTGCAATGCTCTACCGGCTGAGCTAACAAGCCCACTGGGAGCTAGTCATTCTGTTGGTTCGTAAATTTACCCGTGAGTGGCGAAATACAGGGAAAATGAATGTTAATGTATGAAAACCACACATAAAACTGCAAGCCGTGAAACACAGAGGATGTGAAAGATTATCGCAATTTTAAAACGTTGTTATTTGTTTCGGCTGTTTCGTTTTTGGTGATTGCATTTTTATTAATTAATTTTTTATTATTGTTACTTTGCAGTCCCTTCAAGGGTTTGTCAACAAACACCTCAATAAGTTGAGTTTAGAGGTTGCTGACATAGATTCACAGGTACTTATGAATACAAACAGGATGTAGATAGCAAAAGCAGAATAGACCGTTTTACAGTTGTGGCTGAGTTACCTGGCCTGTGAATGGAAGCGAGGCTGAGGGTGACCTTGTTTTGATACAAACCTTTCTTTTTTCTTATATAAATGAAGACTAGTTAGCATTATAACAACATGATTTACATGATAAAAGCAGTGAGGTTTCTATCAAAACAAGGTCACCGGCAACCTCGCTGCCATTCACAGCCCAGGTCACTGAGCAAACAATTGTAAAATGGCCTATTATACAACCTGGCACACATTCCACTAGTCTCCTTCGGTTTGTTTTCGTTTGATCATTTCAAAGAAACAGCTTGTTTCTAGTCTTATTTCTTATCTTTCCTTTTCCATGCTGTTGCTGTGAGCATTGCACATGATCACAGTTTTTTAACGCCATTTATATGGGGACATCGTTAACACCCATTTTTTTTGCAAACCAAATTTACAGAAAATTTATGTCCGTCTTACCACCCTGTACAACTTTAAATGACAGCTCTTTTCTGATATTTTTCGAAGAACTTTCAAATGCGAACAATTGAGCCGTAATCTCAGTGCGTTACCTCTGTTTCTCGTTGACCAAGCAACGAAGTGGAACATGTTGTTTTATGGTCATTAAATTTTTCTTGTTTCTTTTAGAAGAAAAAATCAATTTTGGTTCTTGTTAATTGTAGTTTCATGATGGCGTTTATCTTATTTTCCTGCTGGGGCTGCTTGAAGGCTTCGTTGTTCCTCTGTATCAGTTTTACATCACGCTCTCCAACAAAGATGAAAAGGTGAGTACACTTCAGTCGTCATGATGGCTGGGTGATCTGTGGTGTCTTAGTGCTAAATAAGATTTCTTGAAAACGTGTTTAGAATTAAGAGGAAGTAAGATAATAGCTAACTCGTGTCAGAAAGTAAAGGAAAAAACGTGTTTTACCCGCCAGTCACTTTGTCACTTTGGAGTCTGTACCATGTGGCAGGTCACTGTGTTTCGAGACGCTTTGGTGGTGACTTATGCAAAATGGGTTTCCTGCGTTGAGTTAAAAGTCGCCAAAAAATAGCTTTAAGTAATTGCAACTGCGTCTTTCGTTGAACTGGAATTAAAGTTTGGGAAGGAAAAATTGCTTGTTGTTCATAGCCGTGCGGCAGAGAAATCCAATCCAATGTGATAGAAAAAGTAAACTAATTACAACTCCCCGCTCTTGATTTTTTCCAAGGTTTTATTTTTTCATAAAAAATCAGGAGTATTCGTGCATTTAAAACTGAGGTACACTCGCTGTATCTCGTTGCATTACATTGTCAAACGAATTACGTGTGCTGTAATGATGCCCAAAAACAGTAAGTGCGGATGCCCTTAAGTGTTGAGCAAGACTTAAAACCGTGCAACGAGGAAGGTGGAATTAAAGAGACTCGCCGTAATGTATAAGATCAGTAATGGTCTGGTTCAAATGGCCCGGGAACTGATTGCTTCTACCTGCGGCACAGTCACCCATTAAGACACGTAAACACTAGGGGATTTGAGATCCTGGCTTCTCGAACCAATTATCATATGATGTCCTCCCTACTTAAAATTATACAAGAGTGGAACCGCCTGCCGGACGTAGTGGTTTGGGCTGCGACGTAAGAAGCCCTATGGGTTTAATTGGCCTGCTGACGCTTACACTGACTGAGTTTTTAGCCATTATATTTGATATTGTATCGACATTGTTTTATATATTTATGTTATTTTTTATATCAACTTAAAAGAATCTTTAACAAGAAGGAGTTCAGTTATTAGGAAGACTGAGGAACAAGGAGAATCCACTCTAACGAGGCCTTTCAGGGGTGGCCTGGTGTTGTTTTGTCGCTCTTTTACGACTTTGTCTGTCGCATGTTTGGCTGGCGACAAATGTCGCTGTCGCAAAGAAAACAAAGAGGAATTAAAAGTGAATTGTCCCTGTCGCAAACTGTCGCGCAATTCCTGTCGGTTGTCGGTGTCTTGAAAGAAGATTGTTGCCTGTTTTCGGAGCCATGTCGCCTGTTGCTTCTTCCCCTTGGAAGGCCTCTCTAACCACTCCGGCCAGTCTTCTAGCCAAATTGCTTTACTTTAGCTTATTAGCTTACAATTGTGCTGTAAATCAACCAATACAAAGCAGCAAGTGTACAGGCTTTACTGTCGTCAGGGGCACCCAACGAGCCAAATCAACCAAAAACTGCAAAGAGGCATTTTACAGTACCTATGGTGTTTGAAGCCTGTTTAAAGTAATGCTCCATTAGCTAGACGAGTTTTATCTGCTCGGATTCCTTAGCTGAAATTTTAACTGCCCGAAAATTTTAGAAAAAGATATGTTCCTTTGACAAATAACTAGCGAAAGTAAACTTTCCACGAACTTTCTAGGGAACTATTTGATCTCCGAAAATGCTAGCTGACGATTTTGACTGCCAAAAAAAGCAAATATGACCCTTCTGAAAACGGCAGGGGCTAATTTTCCCCCGTTGAGAGTCTTTTAGGCCACGTTTCAGCTACGAAAATCCAAGTACACTCTCTGATCGACGTCGAAAACCTAAGTCGAACTACCCTCCACCGAACATATCTACCGACACTTGTCGTTGGGTGCTCCTGTGTCGTGTTCACACTGGGAGACGTTTCTCTCTCTCCCCTAGCCGAAATGACATGCGTGGCGCTCACTTGGATGCTAATTTCTGGTTGGTGTTTATACTTTGAAATTAATAGCTCCATAATGTTGCATTGGCTATCGATCTCATGCGGGACAGTGGAATGAAGTTTTACGCTAAATCTGAAGGTAAGCTTTAACCGGTTAAACCCTTAATCATAAGAATTACAATTTCCTCGATTGTGACTGGTTTAAAAAACTCCTATTTTCCACTAATTCACTTGCCAAGTTGTTATCGGACAGTTCAATAAGCCAGTCACTCAAATCACTCATTCAAAGTTGTAGTTTAAATCAAGCAATCACAACCTTGGTTTCAATCACCATAGTAACTGTTTACAGACTCCTACATTGGGACTTCCTTCAAAATGGAGAATGTTTTTCCCCTTGAACAATGCTAGTATTTTATAAGACACAAGTAACTTTGTTTATCCTATGGCACACATGTTTATGACAACAAACCAGAGGAGGTTTTTCTTCTTTTCTCTGAAATTGTAACTTCTATGATTAATTGGTAATATGACTTCTTGTTCTCCAATTCGGTCTGTAATCATACTCGTGATAAACAAATCAGACTCCCGTTGCACGCTCGTCCATTTTTGTTATCTCTCGTATGATTACAGACCGAATTGGACTCCACTCAGTCTTATTACCACTACTTATGAAACTTAATTGATTTGCTGCTCCTACACATTTCCTTTTAGTAAAAACAATAACAGCTCTTATTTCACCGTGAAAACGACCTCGACGCAAGCATAAACACAAGCGCAAGCACAACCACAAGGTTCAAAAGTTTTCCTTTTTGAGCTATTTTGTGTAAACAAAATCGCTCTATGTCAGCATGAAGCTCAAGAAATTCTTCCTTGGTCGGGTGGTTCTGCATTGAACTAATGAAATAAAGGTTTCTTTAGATGGCATTGTGTCAGCCAGGGGCCAATCTAATTCCCTGTTTTAAAGGTGTTTTTGAAAGCATGTGGTCAGTGATGGTCAGCACTGAGACTAAGTTACACATGCGTGTTGATTGCGCTCAATTGAACATCAGCGTGGAATGTCACGCGTCATCTATATATTGTTGCGTGATGTATTTATTACTATCACACCAAGGGGTACCACCGTTATGGTAGTCCTTCCGGAAAAAAGGGTTTGTATATTTAACGCATGCGTGAATGACAACAATAGGCGTGAGATACTGGAGTCAGATTAGAATGAAGTATGAGTTGTGCTGTTTCGATGGATGATGAAGGTAGTAAGGTGGGGACGAAAGTATTTGAAGTTTACGGCCGCGGCTTGTTGGTTATAACAACCGTGCGTTTAGTCTCCTTCGCAGACACTCTTTTGGTTCGTCACGCAATCTTTCCTTCCCAATGAACGTCTGCTGAAACGAGCAGCAGATTCGTTTCCCATTGTTAGCAAAGATCAGCCAGAGTCCACGTAAAAATTACTACAGAGCCAATCAGCACTAAGTTACTGTGTAATGAAAAGCCTGACGTCGCACGTTTTCGAGGGAAGTGTCTTTACTATTTTGAATTGCGTGTGATGCACAACTCCTTCAATGATTTTCAGCATCTTTGAATTCGATCATCCCGATGAAAACGAAAGTAGAACTATGTTAGTGGCACTCGACCACTTCTGAAGAGAATTTTTAAGGGTTAAAAACAATGAAATTTAGTTTTTGAGAATTGAAACGTCGAGTTATTCGAACAACCCGTAGTGTAACCGCGAGAGACCTAGCGGGGAAGAAATGCCGTTCTGAGATCAAGCAGTGTTCTTTAAATCACATATTACTATTTGCCATTGAACTGATTGAATGCTCTGATTATCGGAAATTATGCAGGCGGTGAAAAGCGGCAAAAAACGTTGAACGAATAATGCTCGTCGTAATTGATTCAGCATCAAGGTAATTTGGTTGAGCGGATCCTACTCGGGGAGCAAATATTTCGTTTCGAAGTGGACGAGTGCTTAGTTTTGTAATTTTTCTTGTGTTTTTTTGTTCCTTTGCTAACTTTGTCAAAACTGCAAGAACATTGTTAAAACTGGAAAAATAAACATATGTTTGACGGATTTGAAAACTATAAATATTAGTCTAATCAGAAGTGGCTGTTTCCACAAGTGATATTGGCACGGAAGAAAAATGCTATGGAAGGGAATCCTTAATCTGGATATTTGTTCCCCTTGAAGTGAAGCCGTTTTTATGTTAAACAATGAAAATGCTGATTTCATTTGTCAAATGGATTACTTTTATCTCTCACGTGTAAACAGGCTCCAAGACATACAGCCCTGTTTATGAAATGCGATTTCCAACTTTGATCTATCACGTGCATACGTTTGGTAATAGCAAGTTCGTTGGTTAATTCCCACATGAATAAGGCAGCGCTGTTGGTTAAATGCGACTCCGAACTTTGATCGGTCGCGTGGATCTAACATGACCTTTGATCAATCACAAGATTTGCACGTGGTTAATTCAACATGTTTACAACAACATCTAATTGAATTTATTTTCTGTTACAATGATTGGTCACTTTTAACCGTTTTTTATTGGTTACTTTTCTCAACTTCAATTTCTCTTCTTCTTATTGGCGGATTTCGATCCGTTGTTTGTCTGTTGATCGGGTTTTTAAATATTGTACAACTGTTGACGCTCTTAATTCGGAGGAGCTTATTTTGGAAGTAATTGGTGGTTTGTTTTCGAGTCGGTAAGTTTAATATTGCCCTTATTTCGGGATATAACGCGGTGTTAAGCTCATCTGCTTACCGTACACAGACGTTGTCAGCAAAAGGCCCAACACTAAAATAAGAGCGTTTGTTTAGGTCGGGCTATTTTTGCTGTCCAAAGTAAAAAGTACAAAGCACTTGAAAATCAGAAATTGATGAATTATGGCAATTACATCTATATTCGTTATCAGTACTATTTGTTCAACGTTGATTTGTTTTTGCTGGTGTTGTATATTACGTTGTGTTTGGTGGTTCGTTTGTTTGCGAATATTTCTTTATGTGGTCCTGGAACTGTTTCAGCACGTGTACGTATAGTTTGGGGGTTTTGAGGGACCGGAAGAATATAGTGTTTGCAAAAGTGCGGAGAAAGAAAATGAACAAATAATAGAAAATATATTATATATCGGTTTTTGCGGAATTAATGAAACTCTTGTTTCAAAAAATGTAGGATGACTGACTATTTAATTGGTACAAATCAAACTCAAAATCAGTCTTAGAAATAAGAAAACTAAACAAAAATCAAAATTGAAATGAAAAACAGTTTGCTCGTACTTCTCCGATACCATAGCAAAAACCAAAAGCGCCACAGATAAATGACTCACCATTCAACCATTTTCTGACTTCTCCTTATCTTATCAACATTTTATCGCCCTTCACAAAATAGCTCAAGCACGCATTGCGTGCCTATGTTCTTGTGCTTGTGCTTGTGCTTACGTCCGAAGTGAAAACCAGACTTGACAAAAAAAAAAAAAGTGGGTTTGTTCCTCTTATTTTCCTGCTTATGCTTACGCTTATTTTGCTGCTGTTTTTGACTTGTGCTTGTGCTTATGTTTGCGCTTGTGCTTGCGTCGCTCGTGAAAACGAGGCATAAGCTACAACAAATGGTGACAGGGAAGCTTAAACAATATTATTAAAAACAAACGTAAAACTTAATTCGGTTCACACAAAAACGTAACGTAAATAGCGGGTAGTGGATCCAATTATCGTACCACGGTACTTGGAAGATAACTAACTTTTAATTTCCCACGAGTCGCTTTTATAAGGTTATGTGCTATATGGCCAGTCACCGACCAAGGTGTTAAAAGCACTAAATGACCCGCAGCCCTATATTTTTTCTAAAGATTGTCAAAACAAACATCCCTGGGTTTTAAATGCTGGCTAATTTGCCCAGTTTTATTAAAATGTCGGACTGACGGTGATTTAGTGTTTTTAACGCCTTGCGCTTGCTTTAGTCGCTCCTTATTGCGTTCGACGAAGGAGAACGCTTCCTAATTTCGTGGGTGTCCTGTGAACGCTAGCGAAAGCTCTGAGGGTTTTTTGGGCTTTCTATCGGGCGGGCAGTTATGACGTCACATTCTCGTTGCGCAAAGGATTCTGCCTCGTGCGACACAAAATTCTGTCTTCTTCGCGAACATCGAACATCGGGTGTTGGCGGACGTGTTGTTGAAGAATTTCGTAATCGTCTTTCTCATTTAATGTCTCAACTAATTTCCTCCTATGATTTTTGTATGAACTTCAAACGCACTTATTAATCTTTGATTACTTCTAGTTTTTATTATTACTCCAGAGTTTGGGGATGTATGGCAAAGGGGGCTGTGTGACAGACTCCAAAGATTGCAAAACAGGGCTGGGAGAATTATAACTTTTAGTGATTATAATACTGTAATTGCTGAGATCCTGGAGTTGCGCAATGCTCACGACCTTCAACAATCACAGGGATCGCGCGGTGCGAGGCAGTAGACAATCCGAACTCCACTCAGATAGAATGATCAAAACCATTTAATCACAGTTCTAGTTACGAGGTTACAAGTAGTGTTGACGGTAGAAAGTAACGATAACGTAGCGGTGGAAAATGTAGTAGAAATAGGAGTAGTGGCAAGTTGGAGTCGGTTCGAACTGAAAAGTGATAGTTAAAAATACAGTCTAACTTAAATAATAGCCTTGGCGACAATGGAATTACTGATTTAACACATGGAAACGTGGTAATTGATACTTGAGACCAATAGATATTGAGGTCATATACCTCCCAATAACATAGTAAAAGCTGTTAAAATAATGAATACAGCGACAGTAGAGAAAGTAATTTCAATTGAATCAAATAATATGAGTACAATTTGGAAGAAACTAATTTCTAAAACGAGCAAATCCTTTGGCCAAAAATAACATAAAATGTAACTTACTGTGGTTGACGACTCGCACCAAAATAAAAAAGGTAGCTGAAGTTGCAGGTAGCGGATCCTGATGATCGTAGCACGGTACTTGCGAGGTAACTAATGGGTTTTATTTCCTGCAAGTCGCCTGTATAACACTGATGTACGTGCAAATGTTTAGGGCGTTTGCTACTTCGTGCCTTTTAACCATGAAACTGCAAAATTTCTGACTAACGTAATACTATCGATAAGCACGTTTCAGGAGTACGTTTCAAGAGCA
>OX419346.1:6928183-6933183 GCA_948470475.1 Galaxea fascicularis
TTTTCCAACACGTTAGTGGCTCTTAATTCCAAAAGTTACGGCAGACAAAAAATAATAATAAAACCACACGAACGTGGTCTGTTAACACCGCGTCCTCAAACAATATCCTTTTCGTAAAATATTTCTCTTCTTCGTTTTGCGTGAACGCCAGTAATTAATAAACCATTTTCCTTCCATTGTTAGCTTTTTTTCCCCGCAATGTATTCAAACTCTCGCCAAAACCGCGCCACGAAGCCTCGAACGATCTCATTCCCAGGTTGTCGCGAGGAGAAAATTTTGGACCGGACTCTGTTGGACTTTTACTTCTGCGGACGCTGGACGAACAAAAATATTTTTTCGGGGAGAAGAGTTTGCAAACACAAAATCGCCAAAAAAAAATGCACTGTCGGGTTTTCTCTCTAGCAGGCACCTCTAACGACACGCGTACAATGTTCTGTGTTTTGTCTAAGTTGCAGTAAACTTGCATGCTTTGATTTTTGCTCCGTCTTGAAATTCCTGCTCATCGTATTCACCCGTCCAAGTGCAAGTTTGTGCGTCTTTTTGAGGTCTATTCCAGCGACGTTTAATTCTTTGCTTTCTCTTCTTCTGCTGTTGCAAATCACCCCCTGAAAATATCACACAAAAAATATTACATACGCATATAACTGACAATAGCTAGTGATTACTGAAACAATTACCTGGGGCAGTCGTCTCTGGGAACTCTTCTTGGAAAACTGAATCTTGTGAACTAGCCATGTGGTTGTGGTTCTTTCTATTCGTGTCGTTTTCATTTACACGTCGCTCTCGACATATTTATACCTACGAATGGGTGTCATTTGAACCACTCGTTGCATTCTGTGACGTTTACTCGCGACGTAACATCATGCGATCCCCCTACCTCGTGACGTCATAAACTAAACCGCCCACGTTCATTACCAAAGCCAGTCGCGATCAGAAACGTCACAACAAACGGGTCACATGCAATGCATCATCATCCCCGCCTTTCCAAGAGAGAATAAATGCTCTGCTCGCTGAGCCGGTAGAAACACACCGCTCAAATTCTACGGACTAAAGCAAAGATGCGTAAAGTGCGAAGTGTACGACCTCGAGGATTAAACAGATATACCAGAAGGCAAGACGCTGAGATAGAGAAACTCAAACAAGAATACGAGAAACTCATGCAAGAAAACGCCGTACTTCTAGAAAAGTGTACAGCTTACGCCGATCTGGTCATTACCCTTGTTAAGGGTCTCATAAAATGCCACCCAGTCGTAGAAGGAATGGACACAGACGGTGGATTCCAAGAGAGAGTCCACGAGCAGAGACGGCTGCCGTTGCCTGTGATTATAGATCTCACTGGGGGTGAGTGAGAAGGTTCCAAGCAAGAAAGGAGAGTCCTTCACGTGGAGCAAAATGGACGACAGAGCATTTAAAAAAAGACATTACCTGAATTGTTTGTGACACGAAAACGGCATGTAAAAATAAATCGACTGTCATTGTCGGAGTAAAGACAGTGTTATGTACTCTTTATTATTTTTTTTTTGTTCTTTACTCCTCCCCTCTCCCGAAAAAAAAAACCTCTCTCATCTGTCAATCGTTGGTCCAAAAACAGTGGATCACACCGAGCGTATTGACCGTGGCACGCAAAACCTAGGATCACTATCATTACTAGACCATTTTCGAGAAGACGAATATCACAGTATCCCTGACAAAGGCGTTGCGTGTTTTTTTTTGTTCTATTGTCATTCCTCCTGAAAGGTCAATGAACTTTGATCGATATCGTGACTAAGCCCAACATTTAAAAACAATATACAATCACGAAGTTCCTTTCCATTGAAAATACAGTAATCATTCCCGCGAGAGGGGAGACTTTCAAAGCAACAATAGCAACAATTTCGCAGCGATGGGATAAAAAAAAAGTGTCATCGTAATAGCCGGATGATTAAGGCTCGCTCTTTTTGGTGCGTGTGTGACTGTACGTGATGCCATTCAACTCTTGTGCACTATTGTCATCACGCCCGAGGCATAAATGGACTTTAAAATGTCTATTTTTAACATTGGCGTACGTGCAGGAATTTTATCGCGTGCGTGTTATCCGCCATCGGCACTGGACTCGACACTCTAGACACGTAATCGGTTGGAATTCCTGCACGTTTCTTTATTTACAACCCTTTCGATTGAACATGCAGTCATCATTCTCGTGAGAGGGGGAGTTTCGAAGAATAATAACAACAGTGGTAAGATAGAAAAAAAAAAGACTCGCTCTATGTATTTTTAATGCGTTTTGTACGTGATGGTATCCAACTCTGAGTGCAAGCGCTATTGTCATTGTCATCAATCACGAACGAACTCGAAACTTTCCTTTTGTTTTTAAGAATGCTAGCCTTTGAATACTACTGGATTTCCACACCTGTTTCTTGTCACGGATTTCCGTGCAAGAAAGGGACGAGTTTCAAAGACAATAGAAACCAATTCCCTGTGATGGGACGCACGCACACAAAGTTGCGGCATAATCGCAGCGATTTTTCATACATCCTTATTTCGAACAAACGTACACTCATTGGACGAACCGTTTTAAAATAAAAACGCATGTCGTGTTACAGAACGTTTTACAACGATCGTTTGTACGCTTTTTTCTCGCTCTATTCGGAAAAAAAATGGCACCCGCCTTTGTCTCTAATCTAGTCCCTTCCTCTTCCGAGTACAACAACTACCATCTCTAGGAAAAAACAACTCAACATTTTATTCTCGACATATTATCTTTACAAGGATGCAATCCGTTTAAAGTACACTAAGAATAAATTCAAACGTTCAATGTAATCGTCCGGGGCAAGATTCATCGGAAATTCGTTCCGCAAAGCCACGTACCGCGCACGGACGTCGTCACCTTTTAAGGACTCCAGCCACGCAATCATCTCGGCAGCGCGCTCACAGGCCAATTGATCGATCTGCGAGAGTATTGTCTTGTTTGGCCGCTTGGAAAAGGCCCACCTGAAGCTCGTGGATTTCAAAGACTCGTCGATTTGGAGCGCCAGCTTGGACTCGCTCATGGTTCCACCAAAGTCCAGACCGTACACTCGCTGGTAATGTCTCACCACGACAAGATTAGAGGTGTTATTGTCCGAAGACTGCACCAAATTCTTTGCCGTCACGATTTTAAGCACGTCGATGGGATTAGCGAGGGAGATCATACCCCAATTCACGTATTTGTGCAACTTGCACATCCCTCGTTGCGCATTCTTCGATACTAAACTCGTGCTCACAGGCGCGAGACCGATCATCGGACTCGCCAGTCCAATGGCATCATCGTCCGAGACAAAAAGCGTGACCTCGGGAACGCATCCAACCAGACCAAACACGTCTCGAGCCAATCTCGTCAGGCATGCAGCCCTCATGGGCGTCCAATGCTCGCGAAATGGACCCTTGATCACTCGCCTGGCTCTAGAATCGATCGCGACAGGAGGTTTGTTTCCGGCAGGGCGCTGGGCAATGGGCATGCCACGACTAACCACTTCCCATTGCCCTACACTCTTGAGATCCTCGGGAGCTCTTGGTCTTATCCAATCCAAACATCGCCTCTTAGCGCCAAATTCTCCGCCCCTATTCGGTGGTCTCCTTCGTTTGCACCCAATCTGTGCCCTCTCCGCCAAAGATCCGAGCCTTTTCTCGACAATGAATTTCCGTTTTCTCTTGTCTGGCGGCTGCGCCCGGTAAATTTCCAGGGCTTCTTCCCTAAACAGGGGAACGACCCCTTGCCCATTTTCCTTTTCGCATTTCCACACGTGCTGAACGAATTCCTCGAATCCCTGAGGGGTGGCATGAGCACACGGACCGTGACTGTACTCGGGATTGTTCGGCATGGGTGTTCCACTCTTGCGACAGTGCTCTTCTAGTTGGCCGATCGAGTCTTTCTTTTGTTTTCCCCGAAACGTGTGCCTGTCTTGGGCCACCGCTGGCATCGCATAAGCTCGCAGTTGAGTGGGCACTGCGCTCAAGTCCGGAACCTCAAGCGGGGCGGCCTCTCGGCCAACGGGCAACCGGCCAGCCAAGACGAGCAACGAGACCATGGCACTTAGATGGACTCTCATATTCAGAGAATTGGATTGGGCCATCACCGCTCCCACGTGTAGCCACACCAGAGACTTTGCCTCCTCAGGAATTGAAGCTGGATTGGCACGCTCCATCCATCGCGTCACCATCATCAGGCCTAGGACCAAAGGTCGCACTCGCTTCCTCCCGAGATCAAAGCGATCGCCAAACACTTCCCTCACCGCACCAGAGGCTTTCTCGGGACAGACGGTCGACTTGGGGTACCGCGATTGCCAGTGGTCCAGATGGGTAAACGCGGCAGCCAGTCGAAGCATCGTGTTTTGCGTCATGGGGTACTCGTTGGAAACGGCGTCCGTCTCTCGCACAATGTGTTCCATGCAAGCGGCAAACTCTGCCTTTCCCAACTCCACAACATCTGCCCAATGCCCAGTCGTCACCTCGGACGGGTTCAGCGGTTCCACAAATGCCAAACACGCCACGCTCAAATAGGCGGCCGATCGGTCTACGGGTTGCTTGGCCAGAGCCCACAGTGTTCGGTGATAGTCTTCGCGCGTCGCCTTTTTGCCCTGGTTCACGAGTTCCACTATGCGCTCCAAGACAGCAGGATGACACTGGCCACAATCCTCCGTGACAAAGAGCAGCAAATTGACAGGATTGTTCTTCAGGGTGCCATGATACTCGTCGAGAAAGTAGTGAAATTGAAGCGACCCCTCTGGCAAAATCCCTGGGTAGCGGAGCATTTTTTGCACCACAGATCTCAACTCGGCCATGTTGTACATGCTCCTCTCGGTCACTCTCGTGAACATGATTCTCACCAAAGTGGAGTCCGAACTGTTTTGTTCGAAAAGCCGAGGACGCGCGTTCTTAAACACTTCGAGCGAACCCGAACGTGACGTGCATCGACAAAAAATCGTCATTGATGACCTGGACGAGCGTCCCAGGGTAAGGCATTTACACAAAGGAGCGGCGCA
>OX419346.1:6943183-6978183 GCA_948470475.1 Galaxea fascicularis
ATAGCAATTTAGTTTAAAAAGATAATATCTTAGATAAACGAGACGAAAACAAGAACCATAGCCCCATCTCCTCGTTGCATTTTTATGTCCTGTTCACAGTTATCAAATGGGCTAAATTTGAAAAATATACTTAGAGCACTCAACAGCAGCATAGGCAGTCAGGCATTTTCTGACGCATTACACAAACGGTAAGAATGAAAATCAATAAACAACGGCTACTGGTACCACAATCACCTTTTTTTTATTAAACAACAGAAATCAAAGAACAAAGTGGTCTTTTATCCAAAGCATCGAGATTTACATTGAAAACCGCAAGCTACGGCTAAGCCAACACAATCTAACGTATTTTCTTGAAAATAATCCGCGATGCTGGATTGCTGCCAGTCTCGCCACGATCGGTGGTCGTCCCACTCATGCAAAGGAAATAATTCCACGTTCCCAGATCACGAAAGACCTGCTTGGTCGAAAAGGGTCGAGCCCCGTCGTTTTGATCCACGTGATCGACGGTCCTATGTATGCAGGTAAAACGCACCGTAAACTCGACTATGCGGTTCAACCTGGACTGTCCCTTTGGAATATCTAGTAATCTCCGCCCGCTCCAACCAGCCAAATCCGCAACCGTTTCTCTCATCAACTTTTTCATCATATCTGCAACCTTATTTGGTCCCACTTTCCAGTGACTAGGCATGATCTTGGGCTATTCGAATCGCTTACCATCTCGAAACGTCACACCGATCTTCAACTCGCTTATCGCCAAGCGATCGCACCAATCCTTCGTGAAGAGTACACTCGCCATTTCTGTTATTCTCAACCAGAAATTCAGGACCTTGTCATCGGGATCCAGGTCACCGACGGTCGAATGGTCTGTGTACGGCAGAGGTTCAAGCCAGCGAGGGGATCGTCCGTCTATCACTCCTTCCATAGGATCTGCTCCGCACCTCGGACACCATTTCAAGTCAGAATTCGTGATGCAAGTCAAATGGACGTATTCATTCTCACAGCATCTGCGTCTCATGGAGTTTGTTGGCAAGAAGGGCTGAGAACAAACCTGGCAATTATTCATCTCTCGAACTGGGCGATGAGCCATTTGGCCACTCCACTACCGGTCTCGCTCTTATAACCCCGCGGTGATGTCGCTTTGTCACCGTCGTCGTGACGTCAATGGGAGTGAATGAATGATGGGTTCACGACGTAATGCACAATGGACGTCAATTCGTCATCGTGACATCAATGGGAGTGGATCGATGACGAAGCCATGACATCACCGATCTCGAATCGTCGATGGCGTCACGACACAACAAAAAATGCATTAAAAGAAGCGTTCCGTGGCCTTTCCTCATCACTCGGACAGGATGCGCACCACCGTGATCGAGATGGGTCACAAACGCTACAAAAAGTCATCTGCTGCAAGCGCACGAGGACTCGCCTACCAAACTAACGGACGATTAGCGGCTCTGTCTGACCAGGAGAAGGAACGAGGTCTGTCCAAGCGTGAAAAAAAGAAAAGTTACAATCGCAACTATTACTTCAGCAAGAAACTAATGCAGACAAGCATCGCGACTGAAGAGGTATCCGAATCGGAACGGATCGATGAACCTGGCAGTAGTTTCTTGTGTACGTTTTGTCGACGAGTGAAGTTCGATCGACGCGAGGAACTTCTCGAACACATCGTGACGCATTTGTGACAGCATTCGTGGGGCAACAAAGGGAAATGGAGCGGATTGCGACTCGCAGTGCGAGGGAGGGTTTTGGTTGTGAAACGAGATTAGGTCGGTTCCGTAGACCAAAAACGAGTGCATTAAAATAAAGTATATAAAAAAGAATAATCGCGCTTGGTTTGACAATGTTTGCATTGGGTGTCTTGTGGGTCGACAATGACTGAGCTCTTTTTAACTTATTGGCTCGGAGCCCACTTAAGGGGCACGTATTGGCCGTCCATTTCTGTTAGTACGGCAGTGTAGTTTCTTTCTATTTTTCTTTTTTCATTCGTCTTTGCCAATCTGACGAGCTGTTTGTGTTTTTTTTTTCTCCTTTTCAGACACTAAGACAAGGTTAGCTTTCTTTAGCTAGCTTATTGGTTTGGATCCCACTTAAGGGGCACGTATTGGCCGTCCATTTAAGTCAGTACGGCAGTGTAGTTTTCTTCCCATTGTTCTTTTTTTATTCGTCTTTGCCAATCTGACGAGCTGTTTGTGGGTTTTTTTCTCTCCTTTTCAGATACTAAGACAATGCTAACTTTCTCTAGTTAGCTTATTGGTTCGGATTCCACTTAAGGTATCATGGTAGGTGGATTTTGACGAAAAATAGAAAAAAAAATTTTTTTTGCTTTTCAAATTGAGTAGACTGAGATAAATATTTTGCAAAAAGAATGGGAAAAAAAGCTTTTTTACTTTTTAAGATAAAGAGAAAAACTATTTTTGAATCTCATTAACCCCTGACGGTCTTTTGACAAGTTCCTGTCATCTCCAATTAAAATTTACCGTCGGTTGTCACCTGTAATGCGAATGCGGTGTGATAGTTCATTTGAACGAAAGAGACGTACACGCGAACTGTTCTTGATCCGGTTGTTTTTATCGCTAGTTGGCTTTTGTTCTTGACAAGCTTAGCTTTTGAAGTTCTTAATGTCCGGACGAAAACGCAAGAAAACGTCTTGTCCGTTTGCGTCTTCGAAGAAGCCGAAGACGCGAAAATCTGGAATGAAAGAATTTTGTGTGGAACAAGCAAGATCTTTAATTTGGCTCTGAGCGACCGTGGGTCGTCACGGTACTACAGCCAAGACAAATGGTTATTGGAGGACACTAGTCCCGCCAATAAAGCCGTAGAGCAACCTGCAACAAGTGCTAGTCGCACGAAAATATTGCTAGAGAACGAACTGGTTTTCGTGCCAGAATTGAAGACGTCTGTTTAATTCAAGTTGTCATAAGCCATTGTTGCTGCAAACTGACCCGTGCCGACATCTGTAAATGCGTCATTAAATCTTCTTACATGCTGGGATTTTTAACACCTAATCACAGAAATCTCATAAAACGTTTTTCGTCTTTTTCTCGATAACATAAAACTGCATATAAGGGTGAACATTTTTAGTTCGTTTACGCGCGTCTTCCGACGGAATTAGCTGAAAATCGGCAGCCATGTTCAAGGATACATTGTTCGAAAAACCGTGTCGGGCTTTGTTTAATTTCGCTTCCGTTTCCGAGTTATGGACTCTTTTGTACAAAGGAACGTCCGCATGGACAATATCAAACTTTAGGAGGTTGTAAAAAAAAACCAAACCGCATCTGGAAAATCGCAGACACAGTTTTTGAGGGTGATGTGTGAGAAAACATTTCCGATATTAATCGCGCCGATCCGATAATTTTCGCGCGGAAACGAACCAATTTAAGCGAACCAGTGTTTCTGCGCATTTCTTTTAATATCACTGCAACACTGACTTTTTAGAAAATTTCAGAGATATGATTGTACTGTATAACTATTAAGCTTTCAGAAAATGTATAGGTTGATGGGGTTTTCTTTCAAAGCGTCAGCGTAAGGGCGCGATTTCCAAACACTGTCAATCCACCTACCATGATACCTTAAGGGACACGCGCTGGCCATCCATTTCTGTCAGTACGGCAATGTAGTTTCTTTCCGTTTTTTACTTTTTCCATTCGTCTTTGCCAATCTGACGATCTGTTTGTGTTTTTTTTTTCTCCTTTTCAGCAGTAGGACAAGGCTAACTTTCTCTGTGTCTCGTCTACATACGCGAAACTTTGATTAGAAACACGTCTGGCATCACGAATCACAAACGAGCAATAGACGTAACCAATCAGTTGTACCTCTCGCCCGATCGACAAACCCAGACATCGGACTCGAACGAGAGAAAGGAATAATAGGGGGGAGATATTTTTTGTCAATTTTCCACTCAGCATCAAAGGGAAGGGGCACACCATCATTCAGACATGAACAACAAAACAAACCATCTTGTTTTTTTTTTTCTCATTTTATTAAACAACGTAATTAAATCGCTACATCGGCAACCGTGGCCGCTTTCAATCGCAAGATTCCCACCAACATGTACAAGTGGTACGAGTCATCACGTAGTCTCTGAACTAATTGTCTAAACACAACTGAAAGTCCCTCCATTTTCCTTTCGTCGCCGATCCGGAGAGACATTCGTATGCTTCCTTTTCATCTATTGCGTTGGCCACGTTGCTTAACCAATTCATGAATCTGACATCCCTTGGCACCCGGTACTCTTGACGCAAAGAATCCTTAGAATATAGGCGACAATTCACGACCATCTTTCCGGGTTTCCTCTTCACCCATCGATTCGTGAAAACGTCCACATCGATAACTTCGCCGATTCGATTTAACTTTTGGCGGTCCAGCCCTTTTTCGTCAAAGAAATCTTTCGCGATACAAAATCCAGGCCATTGGTTCGGAATCGCTGCCAGGGACTCGCACATAAACTGGTACGTCAAGATGCGGGTCAACAACTCATTCAACTTTGATAAGTTTGCTCTGCGAAACACGAGCTGCTCATCGTACGCTCCCTCCCAGACGTCGTCGTCCGTGTCCGGGTCGAGTTTCGACAAATTCTCCTTCATTTTTTCAATCACGCGGTCGTCTTTGTGAACGCAATCGACTATTTGAGCACCAGTGACCATTAGCCATTCAAAAGTAGTTTCGCTCAAAAACAGCGATGCCAGGCAATAGTCATCTGCGGGATAATGCATGGCAAGTCTCTCTTTCAGTTCCCCCAGCTGACTTGGGTGTAACTTGGTCAAGTCCCGCTTCAAGAGGTCCCAGGCACAACCGCCTGCGGCATCTGCATCCCGGGCACAGCTGTCTAGCAACGGCTCGTTGCATTTCTCGTCCGTGGTCTTGAACTCAAACGCTTCCCCCGCCGCATCCTCGATCTTCAGTAACTCGCGAGAATCCGGGTCGGGAGAAAGGTATCGTAAATGCTCTCCCGGGAACAAGGTATCAAAGTTGATATCCGCCATTCTTTTTTCGTCGCCGCTGGACAACAACTTTATGAGTGCAAGGGCCAACTTTGGGGTGCACCATTTCTCTTTCCTTCTACGGGTTACGAAACCTGAGACGAGGGACAAGATCTCGCGTTTTGTCTCGATGGTCGATCTGCGTCTTGGAGACATGGTTTTGTTTCTTTTCTCTTTTTTTTTGGTAAGGTTTGGGTCTAACTGCTGTCTTTGATTGCTGCAGTCTCGAATCGCTCGTTTTTACACTCTTTTCGAGGTGGGCGTTAACCTCTAACGCGTCACCTCGCCACGTCGTGTCCACGTCATCGGATTCTATAACGAGACCAAGATGCAAAAAATGGCGGGTGGGGCATTACGTCAAAGAAAAGACGGTTGACGTCATCTTTTCCCGTGACGTTTACGCCCATCCCACGGATGGGACTATAAGAGGAGCACGGACCGACTAGCCGCTTCAGATCGCTCAGAGAACGATAGCATTGCTCTGAAGAGACAGAACATGGCTTCCTCACTCGATACTTCTTTGAGAGACGCAGAAACAGTGATACAGGGCGAGAACCCAGGAGATGTCGATGACACTAGAACAAAGGAGGCAGGACCCACAGAAGAGGAATGCGTGCCATTTTCGTTAGCGGGAAAGCGGAGGTGCCACTCTCCGTTCGTGCGTTATTTGGGATTGTCATCTCTACCACCATTACATGTGGTCATCCCTCGTTCTATCCCTATGTTTGGAAGCCTGGCATTGAATCACTACCTCCCCAATAACGTCGGATCAGTCTCCTCGGTGTTGCTTTTGATGTTTACGACGAGTTCTCCCACTCCAAGGAACTTTACGTGCCGCATGATGCTGGGAATTCAAACGAGTTACACGATGGCAACGGTGCTCTTTGGTAGCGTGCAGAATCATGGCAAGGCGGTAGCGATCGGATACTTCTTGGGGTACATTGGCGTATTTTGTGGAGATTTAATTAACATTACCATCACAAGAAACACGAACACTCGATGAGTTAAAATTTCACGCTGTAACCAAAGTGTGACATTGTGTATTATAGTGTTTGGTTTTTAGCGTTGTAAAAGCGTTCAATATCACTGGGCCATTAAAATTGTTGTACTTGTCAATGTTGACGTTTGTCTGTTATTTTTGAATGCGGTGAGGTGCAGAGACATCCTCTGTGAAAACTCCTTGTGGGAACGTTGCACATTTATTTGTCGAGGCAATTTATTTTTGTAGTGTTTGTTTGGCATGACCGTAGCGGGAAGTCAACAACGGGGAATTACATTCTAACCTAAGTTAATCTACTTTGCAAAATACAAGGGGAGGCTCTACATCGCCAATCTGCCAAAAGTTGTGCTTGATAATCTCATAATTTGTTTTGTCTTGATACTGATCAAAAAGGAAGCTCTATAGAAGTGCACGTTTTACGAGATATGCAAATGTAAAAACGAATAGAGTTCTATCGTCACATTGCCGACAAAACGGATTACCTCAGGGTCAAATTGCAAAACTCTTTCGACTAGGGAAGGAACGTTATAGAAGTTAGGTATCTGAACACTGGGCAACATACTGTATACCTAGGTACATGCGGCACACATAGAGATAAAAAGATACTGCGTGTGCGCCAAAGTGCAAAACTCTTGCGAATAGGGAAGGAAAGTTATAGTAGTTTTTTTGAAGTGAGGTGTCCGGATACCGGGCAACATACTGTATACCTAAATACATACGACACACATTGATATACTCCGCACACGAAAACACAGTCATTTTTCAACACACGTTTATTTGATGATATTTTGTTTTACATTTGTTCTCAGGTTCCATCTGACATCTCGTAAACATCACCATCGAATCCGTCGTACTTCTCATGGGACAAGATGTACTTGCGACCATTCAAAACGAAGGCCTCTTCCGTATGGTTCAAGAACCCTCTTATATCCAATGCCACAGTCCCATTTGCGACCTCTGCTGGAATGTCGTCAATCTCACTTGCGTTCGATCGGTTGTTTTGGAGCTAATGTGAGTATTGACTGAGTTTATATAGCATAGTAAACTTTTTAGTCTTCACGGATAAGGACGATAGACCAGAGGTCCCACCACACAGTACTGATGTGGGACGTCAAAGAACCCACACACTGATAAGATAAAGGCATGGTAAAAATTGACTGAAGGTTTCCTGTCTTCGTTATATTTTCAAACCAAAAAAAGATTCGAGTAGAATTAATCAATATTCTGAGCAATTGTCCTTTTTAGTACTGTGATTTTAAATATCCAGTGTAAATATTAGCCGTGTGAATTTCCCTCAACTCGTTAAGTCGTCTGTAAGGAACCAAGGAATAGAGAGTCACGAGTGCATTAGCGCGAACACATTAAAACAAAGAGTGAAAGGTCATACGTGCATACAATTTGGAGTCGTTCCGAGTGGCGAACTGGAGCAATGTTGCATTGAATCCACTTAGTGCGGTGGGGTATTTCGCAGTGTTTAAAATGAGGGACAAACGTCAACACTGAACAAGAACAATAATTTTAATAGCCACGTGATATCGAACGCTTTACAACGCTATAAAAGATACTATGATACACAATGTCACACTTTGGTTACAGCGTGTACTGTAAAGTTTTCACTTGCCATCCATCGCTCGTGGTGGAAACAGTCATATCATCGTCCCCGGCCTTCGTTATATTTCAAACAAAAAAAGTTCGAGTAGAATTAATCAATGCAAACATACAGTTCATCGTCACCGCAAAACACGCCATAGTAACCCAAGATGTATCCTACTGCCATCGCCTTGCCGTGAATCTCCACGCTCCCAGAGAAGATGGTGGCCACCGTGTAACTCGTTTGAATCCCCAGCATCAAGCGACACATGCAGTTCTTTGAGGTGCGAAAACTCGTTGTATGCGCGAGAAGCGTCAGCGAGGCAACTGATCCGATGAAACCGGAAAGGTATTGATTCAACGCCACGCTTGCCGACAGAGTGATTGACCGATGGACTAACTGTTTTAATGGTAGTTCCAAACAGTGCGTCATCAGAGACTGGCACCTCTGCTTTGTCGCCAGCCAAAATGATGTGCATTCGTGTTCTGCAGGCCCTGCCTTCCCCGTTCAAGTATCATCTGCCGATCTCTCGTCCTGCGTGAATTCTCTTGCCAAAGTATCGGGTGTGGGAGCCATGGTCTGTGTTTTTAGCGCACTGTCAGCTACACTTTGACTGTCACTTAAAAACTCGTATTCTTGTTTTATCGTTCTCTGAGCGATCTGAAGCAACTAGTCGGTCCGTGCTCCTCTTATACCCGCCAATTTCGCATCTTGGTTTCGTCATAGTGTTAGATGACATAGACACGACGTGGCGAGGTGATGACGTATAGGAAAATGCCAATGACGCGCAACAACACCCCCATTCCAATGACGTAGACGCAAGGCGTACGTGGGGCGTTAACCTCTGGCACGTCACCTCGCCACGTCATGTCTACGTCATCGGATTCTATGACGAGAGCAAGACGCAAAATTGGCGGGTATAAGAGGAGCAAGGACCGACTAGTTGCTTCAGATCGCTCAAAGAACGATACAACAAGAATACGAGTGTCTAAGTGGCCGTCAAAGTGTAGCTGACAGTACACTAAAAACACAGAACATGAGTTCCACATCTGATACATTCACAACAGAATTCACACGGGACGAGAGATCGGCAGATGATTCTGGAACGAGACAGACAGAGACTGCAGAAGACGAACGCTGTCCGGCGACGAACCAGAGGCGCCGGTCTCTGATGGCGCGCTGGTTGGAATCTGCACCACCCCTAAAACACTTCCTCCATCGGTCATTCACTCTGTCGACAAGCGTGGTGTTCAATCAATGCCTTCCCGGTTTCATCGGATCAATTGCCTCGCTGACACTTCTCATGTATACAGCCAGATTTTCCACCTCAAAGAACCGAATGTGTCGTATGATGATGGGGATTCAAAAGAGTTACACGATGGCCACCATGATCTTCGGGAACGTGGAGAATCACTACGTGGTGGTGATGGTTGGATGTTGGTTGGGTTACTATGGCGTATTTTGCGATAACGATGAAGTGACTATTTCCACCACTAGCGATGGACGCCAAGAGAAAACTTTACTGTGCATCCTGTAACCAAATTGTGACACTGTGTATCATAGAGTTATAGAGTTGTAAAGCGTTTGATATCAAGTGGCTATTAAAATTATTGTTCTTTTCAATGTTGACATTTGTCTCTCATTTTTAAATACTACGGAATACCCGAACGCTCTAAGTAGATTCAATGCAACATTGCTCCAGTTCGCGACTCGGAACAACTCCAAATTGTATGCACGTGTGACCTTTCACCCTTTGTTTTAATGTGCTCATGCTAATCCACTCGAGAGGCGACTCAACGAGGTGAGTGAAATCCACACCGGTAATATTTAAACTGGGTATTTTAAACGACAATACTAAAAGAGGACATTCGGTCAGAATATTTATTAATTCTACGCGAATCTTTTTTTGGTTTAAAATATAACGAAGGCCGGAAACTTTCAGCCCATTTTGACCATGCCTTTATCTATAAGCTATCTTAGAACATGCATGCAATGTCGATCATACTGCACAACCCTTTATGAAAAAACGTTCCCACGTTCATCTGTCGAGACCAATTATTTTCCTTGTGTTCGTTATGCGTGACTGCATTTTGCATAACCTGTGAAGGGATGTAAAACAAAAAACAGGAAATCACGTTTTCTAAAACGTTACATCGCTAATTTGCCCAAAAATGCGCTTGACTACCAAGGTGCACGCAAAACAACACAGTCCAAATAAAAGACTTTATCTTTTCAACATCTGCTTATTCAATGACATTTTGTCTTTACATTTCTCTTGCTGTATCTCACACTTTTTTGTTTGTCTTTCGACTTGGTTCGCCACCTTTACTCGTCCCGTTTTTGTCTTTTCGGTGACCCACTCTGCTCGGCATGGTCAACACCATCCTCTCTGGCCTTTCTCTTCTTCTTCATCGGCCCGTGGTCGGACACGGTCAAGCCCCCATCGGTTGGATCGTCGTACTTCAAGGACGTCAGTGCATTTGCGGCGTGCTCGTCAAGTTTTGCTTGATCTAGTAGCGCACCGTCGAGGATGTCCGATAGCCATTCCGGGAACTCGAGCAACTGGAACGTCTTCGATTTCTCGGGTGTCATCCTACCAATGGTGGCCACCGTTCGAATCATGTCCTTTTTGTTGTTTGGTGATCCCGAGACCTTCTGGCCCCCCTCGGGCACGACTTCTATGACGATGATCAGTTCTAATACCATCTCGCCCCCAGTCACGTCTTGAGACCACACGGTATCTAGCACGGCGAAGGTCCCATCTGACATCTCCAAAAGGTCGCCGAATTCTACGTAATTCTCCTCGGACAGGAGGTACTTGCGACCATTCCATACAAAGCACTCTCGCGCAGAGTACAAGAGCCCCCATATGTCCAATGCCACGGTCCCATTTGCGACTTCTGCTGGAATGTCTTCCATCTCGCCTGCGTTCGATCGGTTGAATTGGAGCTAATGCAAGTATCGACCGAGTTTATATAGCACTTTTTAATTACGTGCGATAGGCGGAGCCAATGACGTATAGGAAAATGCCAATGACGCGCAACAACGCCCCATTCCGATGACGTAGACGCGAGGCGTACGTGGGGCGTTAACCTCTGACGCGCCACCTCGTCACGTCGTGTCTATGTCATCTGACTCTATGACGAGACCAAGATGCGAAATTGGTGGGTATAAGAGGAGCACGGACCGACTAGTTGCTTCAGATCGCTCAGAGAACGATAAAACAAGAATACAACTGTCTGAGTGATCGTCAAAGTGTAGCTGACAGTGCGTTACAAACACAGAACATGGTTTCCGCACCCGATACTTTTGCAAGAGAATTCAGGCAGGACGAGGGGTCGGCAGATGATACTGGAAGGAGAAAGGCAGGGACTTCAGAAGACGAACCCTGGATGGCGACAAAGCACCGGTCTCTTATGACGCGCTGTTTGGAATCGATATCTGCACCACCCTTAAAATACTTAGTCCCTCGGTTCATCGCTCGGTCGACAAGCGTAACGTTGAATCAACACCTTCCCGCTACCATCGGATTCATTGCCTCGCCGACGCTTCTCATGTATAAAAGGAGTCTTCCCAGCCGAAAGAACGGCATGTGTCGTATGATGCTGGGGATTCAAAAGAGTTACATAATGGTCACCGCGATCTCTCGCAGAGTGGAAAATCACGGCAAGGCGGTAGCAGTTGGAAGCACCTTGGGTTACCATGTCGTATTTTGCGGTGACGATCGAGTGACCGTTTTCGCCACGAGCGATGGATGCCAAGTAAAAACTTTAACGCTGAAGCTGAAGAGTGACATTGTGTATCATTGTAATTTTTATAGCGTTGTAAAGCGTTCGATATCACGTGGCTATTAAAGTAGTTGTTGTTGTCAATATCGACGTTTGTCGTCTCTCATTTTAAACACGGGAAATTACCCGAACGCACTAAGTAGATTCAATACAAATATTGCTCCAGTTCGGAACTCGGAAGAACTCCAAATTGTATGCGCATGTGAATTTTCACTCTTTGTTTCAATGTGTTCACGCTAATGCACTCGTGACTCTGTATTCCTTGGTTCCTTAGAGACGACTCAACGAGGCGAAGGAGGGAAATTTACACGGCTAATATTTACACTGGATATTTTAAACGACAATACTAAAAGAGATCAATTGGTCAGAATATTGATTCATTCTACACGAATCTTTTTTTTTGGTTTGAAATATAAGGAAGACCGGAAAGGTTCAGTCAATTTTGACCATACCTTTATCTATAAGCTATCTTAGAACATGCATGTAATGTCGATCATACTGCACAACCCTTTATGAAAAAACGTTCCCACGTTCGTCTGTCGAGACCAATTATTTTCCTTGTCTTCGTCATGCGTGACTGCATTTTGCATAACCTGTGAAGGGATGTCAAAAAAAAAAAAAAACAGGAAATCACGTTGTCTAAAACGTTACATCACTAATTTGCCAAAAAATGCGCTTGATTACCAGGGTGCACGCAAAACAACACAGTCCAAATAAAAGACTTTATCTTTTCAACACCCGTTTATTCAATGACATTTTGTTTTTACATTTTTATTGCTGTATCTCACACTTTTTTGTTTGTCTTTCGACTTGGTTCGCCACCTTTACTCGTCCCGTTTTTGTCTTTTCGGTGACCCACTCTGCTCGGCATGGTCAACACCATCCTCTCTGGCCTTTCTCTTCTCCTTCATCGGCCCGTAGTTGGACACGGTCAAGCGTTCGATCGATTGATTTGGAGCTAATGCGAGTATCGACCGAGTTTATATAGCACTTTTTGATTACGTACGATAGGCGGAGCCGACGACGTACAGGAAAATGCCAATGACGCGCAACAACGCCCTATTCCGATGACGTAGACAGGAGGTGTACGGACGCGAACTCGATGAACTTGACGTGTTTGAACGACGTCACCATCCACCGGGGTCGAACCTCCACCGATGGGTACAAAAAAGGAGGCAGCCACCTCGTAGCTCCCATACCAAAGCAAAAACTCGAACGAACAAGAATGAGTGCAGAACAAGAACCTCAGTTACTTCCCAAAGAAGTCGAATGCCACCTAGAAGGGAAGAGTCCAACCGAAAGACTGCAATGCATCGCCTTTTCCATTGCCTGCACCTTGAGCGGAGCCACACCCATAGAATTTGAGGAACCATCCTATTTTGTGCCAAGTGACAAGAAGAGGAGACGGAGGAGAGGAGACCCGTCTGGAGCACCAAGGAGTGATGCCACGACCGTTTCAGACAACCGTAACGGATGCGACAATGGAAATTAACGAATTTGTAAAAAAAAAAAAAAAAAAGCAAGAGAAAATACGAATGCCTTTTGTAATGGACGCGACGATGTAAAAAAAATAACAAATCTGTTGAAAATGAAATAACAAAAAAGCCAACAACATGTCAGGTGTCTCTCTTTGATTTTATGTGTCGGGATGGGTTTGGGCATCTTTGCTCTGTTTTAAAAAGTTGTCCAAGGATGCAACAAACAAGGGTAGACCGTTCGTGGGCTTCACGAGACGAGGAGACACCTCGCTCCACGAGTCAGATAATTTCATGGGAATTGCACGAAATTATCTCTCGTTTTTAAAATCAGGTCTTACAAGTGGTTTTTTGCCGGACGTCGCGAGACAAGATAAAAGAGACAAGCGCGCGAGTACAAAAGAAAAGCGAACTTTTATTATTGGTGTCACGATAAGCCAACATCGCTTCACTTTATGTAAATAAAGCTTCACGGAAGGTCACTAATTGACCTAAAAATCAAGCCCTAAAACTCCTCATAACTTTCTTTTTTGATGATTGACATGTATAAATCCAATATGATAGATATTACGATTGCGTGCATATTCATTCGGGCGTGCAGCAGCAGTCACGTTTTTCACAGTTCCGGTACGATTTCGCGTACACGCAAATGTAAATGTTAACTTTATTTTTACACGAAAAGTTACCAGTTGAGCTAAAAATCAAGCCCTAAAACTCCTCATAACTTTCTTTTTTGATGATTACCATGTATGAATCCGATATGATAGATATTACGATTGCGTGCGTATTCATTCGAGCGCGCGGCAGCAGTCACGTTTTTTAACAGTTCCGGTACGATTTTGCATAGACGCAAATGTAAATATTTTTTTACACGGAAAATCATCAGTTGAGATGAAAATTAAAGCTAAAACTCGTTTCAACGAACAGAAAATGGAAAACATACTTTTAATAATAATAATAATAATACATGATTTATTCATTCATACTTACAAAAGAATATTTATAAAAGAAATTAACATAATTGAGTATTGCATTTCCTATTTACAATTACGTTCGGTGAAAAAAAAAGACTATCCAGTCAAAGCACTATTTACAAATCATTTCATTTTGATTTTAAAAAAAATCATTTCAGTTACATCTGTCTCTTTCTAAATTATTGGTACAATACGTCTGAGTCCGGTATATTAGATAAATATCCCGTTATGATAATATTGTGCATATTTGGTCGTGCGACAGTCACGTTTTTACAGTTTTTATCCAATTTCGCGTATCGCGCGTCTAGGTTGTCTACCATCCACCACCAAAACAGCCAGCACTCCATCATCGAACAATGTAGCAGTCCTCGGTGCTCGCCGCATCCCATGTTCTCTCCACCAAACCGCATGAGTTGGTACATCTTTGGACAACCGTACTCTTCTAAATCCAGAAATGGGAAATTTAATCTTTGTAACAAGTCTCTTTCGACGTGGCCCCCTTTAAAAGCTACCACGTCCAATTCCGGTGCCCTACTGTCGTTGTATAGGGCCTTGACGTGGTCAGCTACCGAGTCCTGCGGTTGGGCATTCTCACCAGACATCGTATCAAAGCCCAACCCGTGGATCTTGCGAGTGACGTACGACGCACTCGCTCGATCTTTTTTTGATAGTTGATTGAGGCACATTGGCATCTTGAATTTTGTGTGCGTTGCATCTCCTCTCCAATTGAAGCTTCCCACTTCTCGCACGTAGAACTGTTTTCCTATCGCAAATCCCTCAAAGTCCAGTATCATGCTTACCCGTTTCATTTTTTTTTGTTTCTGTCTCTCGATTTTAACTCAACTGATCTAATGGAGAGTCGGTGGCTGTATTAATACCTTGTACCGACATCGCCACCCGCCCTCACTGACGTCGAAAACGTGTCATGTCATGCCACGTTTATTCCACCCTTTCGTGTTTCCACCGACGTCATTCGCCCCATGACGCGAACGATCGGGAATTTCTTTTCAACATCCCACCCTTTGTGACGCACGCATTTTGCGTTTTGCACTGTCGTCATTCGCGGATCATCCAAGGGGATTCAGGGCCGAGCACTCGGGATATAAGTCGCGATCTTGTGCATTTTTTCTTCACAGGCAGTCTATTTATTTATTTTTATTTATAGTAGCTTCCATTTAGGCATAAAAAGAAAAAAAAACACTAAATGAGGGACTAACGAACGGACTCGAAGTCCCAGCGAGGTCAGCCCCATAACTATATACTAAAACTAAAACATACATAAACAAGGACTAATAATTAACAACAGTTCCTTCAATTAAATGAGCGACAATAAGGGCAGACTGTTTTCCATGTTCGAATCCTAGAAGTGTCAAAGTTAGCGATAAATTTATTGAAGAAGTAGTTAAATAGGCGATCTTTAAAGGTAGAGAGAGCTTTGGTTTCACGAATATCAAACGGAATATTGTTCCATAAAGGAACAATAAGATTGAAAAACGAGTCACGAAATAAGGAGGTACGGACACGATTAGGTCGTAAATTAGAGTTGTTAGCATTCCTAGTACAACCAGTGATTATATTGATATATTCGTTAACATTGATATTGTAGTACTTATGCATGCACTTATAGAAAAAGCAGATGTCACGATATTCGTGCCAATAACATAATGGCAACAATTTTAGCATTTTTAAGCGGGACTTATACTCGGGTCTTTCCCACACTTTATAACTACAGTTTAAAATGAAACGAGTTGCCCGCCGTTGAACACCCTCTAGGATACGCAAGTGATGGACGGTAGTTTGAGGGGCCCAAACCTCACTAGCATAGCCTAAGTGGGAACGCACAAAGGAGAGATATAGCGTTCTTTTGCTATTGGTCCCAATGTCAGTACAATTCCGACGGAGAAAACCCAACATCCGGTTGGCTTGGGCTACAACGCATTCAATGTGAGTGCTCCATGTAAGTTTGTCTGTGACAATAACTCCGAGATCCTTTTGTGAGGAAACGACCTCAAGGGGATGTCCTCCGGCTTCATAAGGACTAATAGCAAGAGACGGAATAGAGCTGTTTCGTTTTCTAGTTATTCTAGTAACTACACATTTATCTAAATTGTAAGCTAAACCCCATCTGAGGGACCAGTCATAAAGTTTGTCAATGTCATGCTGAAAATTAGTGCAATCACTAGAGTCGTTAACTGATCTGTAACATTTGGCGTCATCAGCAAACAGTGCAATTGCTGTTTCATCACAGACAGACTGTGGAAGGTCATTAATGAAGATGGTAAACAAAAATGGACCCATTAGACTCCCCTGAGGGACACCAGATGACACATGGACCCAATCGGAGAAAGAACCTTCTATGAGCACCCTCTGATATCTAGAATGAAGGTAGTCGGAGAACCAACTGTACAGTGGACCATCGATGCCGTATAATGATAGCTTGTGCAGGAGTAGGTTGTGCGGCACAGAATCAAATGCCTTACTGAAATCGAGATAAAGAACATCCGACTCTTGTCCAGCGTCGAGAGTTTTACCCAGTCGAACAACGGAACATGGCCAACAGAGGCAAAGAGGAAACCGTCGTGTCCTGTCCCTTTCACGATCTCCCGCTAGAGTACCACGGCCTGAAATGGGGACTTCGACGATACGTTCATTGCCCCGTCAAAGATTGTCCCATGTTGGTGAAGGAGGATGAAGCTCAGGAGATCGTCTCGGCGGTCCAACAACAAATCACTCCAGAAACCAAACAACGATCCTGGTCGTGTTATTGCCACAAACCCTGTCGTCTGATCGTCAGTAAACTTCCTGATTTGTGGTCAAGACGAAATTTGCAGATTTTTTCAATGGCTCGACGGTGAATAAAAGTAGTGCACGTTGTTGTCAAAATTTGTTGTCAGTGTCTCTATTCTCGGTCCAAAAAAAAAAAAGGAAAACGGAAGGGTAAGGGAAGGGGGGGGGGGGAGGGAGATGACCGATTCTAAAGATAAAAATACTACACGACACAATAATACATTTACACGGAATTTAATGATTGGGATCCGTTCTTGAGTGAGGCCACATATTGACGACGACGGGGTTATACGGTTGGTCCATCAATCTTAAAAGCATTTCTTTTAAGAGGTGGACGTTGCTGGACTTCAAGAGCTTGTCGCCCCCCTCACAATACCAAGGCGGTACTCTATAGTTTATGACGAGATTCTTGAGCTTCTCACCGGGGGGCAAGACCAAACTATGAAGGGCAGGAGGTTGTTTTTCCCAGAGACTGCGACAGTCGCGACACTTGCTCGGTTCAAAGGTGGCGGCAATTAGCGACTCGGGTTTCGCGATGCTTCCTCGTTCCAACAGCGCCTCGAAATATCCACAAACGATACATCGTTCCACGTTGACGTTTTCACTCGAGATTGGAAAGCAATCTGGATCTTCACCACAAAGCATGTAAGCCGATTGCACGTCCATCCGACCCATGAGGTGACGATTTTGGACGAGATTGGCCAGCAAAAAATGCCGAGGAGCCAGCTCACCAAATGTCGCCACTCTTCAAGAATCTAACGATACAAGAGCGTTCGTCCTCGGTGTATTTGTAATGACAATCCGGCGGACGGTGATGCAGCCAGACTTGGTAGATAAAGTCGGTGAAGACGGGCTTGAATTCGTCAGGTATGGTGGCCTCCTTCTCCATAGGTCAATTACATCGCGAGCTCGACATGAAGTGATAGGGACGAGTCGAGATTTAGTTTAAATAGGGCCTGCGAAGGTGGTGTTCCCGTGTCAATGCAAATAGACTTTGACCACATCACTCATCCAAACAAGACCTTGACTTTGTCACCGGCAAAAAACGTGATCGTTTGCGTGCGACTCGTGGGACTCAGACACAAAACAATAAAAATGAAAGTGGATGGTGCGTGCGACAAAAAACAACTAAACAAAATACACGTCCGTTATTTTATTCCAAACCATTTTCAAACTTAATTACAATGACAACAAAAATATATATACAAGGCATCCCCCATTTTTCACGCGATTCGAGTGTTAGTCCACCTGGCCAGTTTGCTATTAAGAGTCTGCGTCACGTCTTCAAAGTCAAAAAAATGCCCAGTCAATTCCCACGTCGAGAGCACCGTCAACACCTTGTCGGTTGAAAAGGGCGGCACGTCGGTACCTTCCGGTCTTTGTGTCGAATAGTACGAGTTCGTCACGTTCAACTTCAATGCCACTTCCACGATATCGTCCAAACAGAATAGGTGGATGTTGTGGTTGGTAAACTGCCTGGAAAGTAGGGGCAATCCCGCCCACGTCCGAATCATCTGCCTCACACACTCCAGCAACTTTTCTCGAAATGAGCCGACCCTCAATAGATCGTCGCGTACCCCAGTCGGGTATATGTCGATTCGTCCGTCTCGTCTCATGGCCCATCCGATCACGGTGTTGATCGTCGTTAAAAATTTGCAATGTTTGAACTGCGTCTCGATGTGATGCGTGAACATGACAAACCACGCCTCGAGAGCCTGGTGAGCCTCCCGGACCGAGATCCTCCCTCCCTTTCTCATGCCGGTCACCTTGGGCAACAGGGCCGGCATGGCCTCCTCCAGTCCCTTCTTCCCATTCGACTGTTGGACCCGACACACGAAACACTTCGGAATGCCAATCCGTTCCGCTATCTCCCTGCGCTCCGTCGTAGTCCTGCACTCGGCGGGTATCTCGTAGTACTCGCGAAGACACGAGACGTGACCCGTCTGACGACAGCACGTGGCTTCCAACATTGGATTCCGCGCATCTCCATCTCCGGCTCGCTCCAGGCAGATCACGCAAGTTGCTTCTTCTCTGGCCCTCTTTTTTGACGGCTGGTCGTCTTCATTGTCGGAACTGTCGATGATCACCACGTCCGGGCGCTCGACCTCGGGCAACTCCAAGGGCTCAAAGATCAATCCGCCAGGAGACGTGCCACAAGACGGGCAGTCGGCCAGGTCCGTGTTTCGGATGCACTGGTGATGAACGGACGCAGAGCAGCAAGTTCGGCGTTAGGTGAGTCGATCCCAGCGATTGGCCACGGACAAGGGATTATCGCAAGCGATGCATCTTTTCTCTTCCATGGTTGCGAGTTTGACTGTGGACATCGCTCTGCGACTTCGACATTTATCGATCACGGTGTCGGGCTGGGCGACCAGGCCTCACGATTTCAAAAACGTCACGATGACTCGACGCATTCGCAATTACGTCCAAAGTTCGACGTCATCTCCAACGCCCACCATCGTTGCGGTCAATTCAACACATCACGGTGAGCTTACGACATTTCGCACGTCGCGAACACACCTTGGGCGTAAGAGAAAACGCCCTTGTTCTCTATGATATAAACGCGGTCCATCGGTTGTGTGCCTCACAAAAAAGAAGTAATAAAACTAAAAGGAAAAGGAGACTCGAGAGAAATTCGCATGCATTAGATCGTGGCGAGAGAACACGGCCAAAAACGCCAGGACCTTTACCGGCGAGTGCCTCTCTCTTCTGTCTATCTCTAAGGGGAGGGTCCACAAAAAAAACCTGATCGTTTTAAGATTGCGTGAATCAAGGAGGGGGGAAAGGGGGGGGGGGGGTTAAACGGATAAGAAATACCACACGACACAATAATGCCTTCACACGGCGTTTAATCGCTGAATTCCATTCCTTTGTGAGACCATAAATTGATGGTGATTTTGGAACTTGGATTCTCCAATCTTAAAATCATTTCTTCCGCTAGGCAAAAAATACGGAAGGAAAAGTTGTCGACGTCTTTACAAAACGAAAACGGCAAACTGTAGTCTATGGCGAGGTCTTCGATTTTCTCATCCGGAGGCAAGACCAAACGTTGAAAATCGGGGGGTTGTTTTTCCCAGAGACTCTTACATTTGCGACAATTGCCCGGTTCAAAGGTGGCGGCGATTAGCTTCTCGGGTCTCACGACTTTTCCTTCTCGCAACAGTGTCTCGAAATATCCACAAACGGGACCTCGTATCTTGTTGACCTCTTTACTCGGGATTGGAAAGGAACCTGGATTCTCGCCACAGAGCATGTAAGCCGTTTTCACGTCACTTGGACTCATGATGTGACGATTCTTGACGACACAGGATAGCAAAAAATAGCTAGGAGGTAACTCAGCGATGTTGCCACACTTCACGAATTTCTCGATGGGAGAACGTTCCTCCTTTGTGAATCTCCGATGGCATTTCTCTGGACGGTGATGCCGCCAGACTTGATAGATTAAGTCGACGAAGACGGGCTTCAACTCGTCGGGTATATCGGCCGCCTTATCCTCTCCCTCCTCCTCCCCCTCTTCCTGTATGGATCGTTAACGACACGAGGTTCAACACGAGTCGATCAGGACGAGTCGAGACACAGTTAAAAAAAAGCTTGCGTGCGCTCAGCGAATAGACTTTGATCACAACACTCGAACCCTCCCCCCTCCCAAGGAAACCAATGGACCTTGACTTTATCATCGCGATCAACGAACTCGTTGGGACTCAACATAATGATCAGTCAACTTAGCTTCATTCGAGACTCTCGGAATCACACACACACAACCAGACACAATGTACATGTCAATGGTTTTAATTCAAGTCATTTTCAAAACTGATTACAGCAGACAACAAAAAAAAGAAGGGTTAAAAATAAATATACTATATATACCCGACCTTTTGAAAACAGGGCTGATCTCTGCAGCAACAAGCCTGTTCAAATGGCCGCAAAAATGCCTGGCTTTTGCCAGGGGATACGTTTAATCCTTACCTGCTGGTCACGCCTGTTCCTTGGTATTTGCCAGCCAACTAGCAGGCTCCTCCTTGGCTCTGTCAGCTATCTCCTCCAAATTCTCAATACTAAGCCACATGCTTTCAATCAAAGAAAGTAATTAACATCCGCGTCAGCAGTCCCACAGCCTCCCCCCCCCCCACCGAGACCCGGTTTGCCGCCAGGGGTCGCGGTGGACCACGAGCTTAGAGGTCAGAGCCCCACAAGGGGCCCACAGTCTGTCTGACTGCAAATCAAGCCAAGCTAAGCCCAGAAATGGCTGAGAAGTGACTGTAGTACTGCATATTTAACTAGCAATAAGAACAAACAACTCACACAGCCCATTTTTGATTGACTGCCTCCCCCCTGCCTTTTGAGCAGGCGACCCCAAATGCCCACAGCCTCTTAGCCCTATCCCTGCAGGCATTGGTGATACCTGCCTTGACGGAACCCCCCCTCAAAAATAGCGGGCCAGGCTAGGGTGGAACTGGCTGCCTATGGCAGCCAGTTCCACCTGGAATTCTAGAGCAAACATTACAAATGAGTGACCCTGTTTTCAAAAATCCAGGCAGATATCTCAACCAAATCCACTGGCTTTGGGTTTCAACTGTCCTAATGACTTCAGCTTGTCACCTAAGACCACTGGAGCTAGAATCCTGCCAGCGACTGACTCATTCCCCAGCAATATATACCCGACCTTTTGAAAACAGGGCTGATCTCTGCAGCAACAAGCCTGTTCAAATGGCCGCAAAAATGCCTGGCTTTTGCCAGGGGATACGTTTAATCCTTACCTGCTGGTCACGCCTGTTCCTTGGTATTTGCCAGCCAACTAGCAGGCTCCTCCTTGGCTCTGTCAGCTATCTCCTCCAAATTCTCAATACTAAGCCACATGCTTTCAATCAAAGAAAGTAATTAACATCCGCTTCAGCAGTCCCACAGCCTCCCCCCCCCCCAACCGAGACCCGGTTTGCCGCCAGGGGTCGCGGTGGACCACGAGCTTAGAGGTCAGAGCCCCACAAGGGGCCCACAGTCTGTCTGACTGCAAATCAAGCCAAGCTAAGCCCAGAAATGGCTGAGAAGTGACTGTAGTACTGCATATTTAACTAGCAATAAGAACAAACAACTCACACAGCCCATTTTTGATTGACTGCCTCCCCCCTGCCTTTTGAGCAGGCGACCCCAAATGCCCACAGCCTCTTAGCCCTATCCCTGCAGGCATTGGTGATACCTGCCTTGACGGAACCCCCCCTCAAAAATAGCGGGCCAGGCTAGGGTGGAACTGGCTGCCTATGGCAGCCAGTTCCACCTGGAATTCTAGAGCAAACATTACAAATGAGTGACCCTGTTTTCAAAAATCCAGGCAGATATCTCAACCAAATCCACTGGCTTTGGGTTTCAACTGTCCTAATGACTTCAGCTTGTCACCTAAGACCACTGGAGCTAGAATCCTGCCAGCGACTGACTCATTCCCCAGCAATATATACCCGACCTTTTGAAAACAGGGCTGATCTCTGCAGCAACAAGCCTGTTCAAATGGCCGCAAAAATGCCTGGCTTTTGCCAGGGGATACGTTTAATCCTTACCTGCTGGTCACGCCTGTTCCTTGGTATTTGCCAGCCAACTAGCAGGCTCCTCCTTGGCTCTGTCAGCTATCTCCTCCAAATTCTCAATACTAAGCCACATGCTTTCAATCAAAGAAAGTAATTAACATCCGCTTCAGCAGTCCCACAGCCTCCCCCCCCCCCAACCGAGACCCGGTTTGCCGCCAGGGGTCGCGGTGGACCACGAGCTTAGAGGTCAGAGCCCCACAAGGGGCCCACAGTCTGTCTGACTGCAAATCAAGCCAAGCTAAGCCCAGAAATGGCTGAGAAGTGACTGTAGTACTGCATATTTAACTAGCAATAAGAACAAACAACTCACACAGCCCATTTTTGATTGACTGCCTCCCCCCTGCCTTTTGAGCAGGCGACCCCAAATGCCCACAGCCTCTTAGCCCTATCCCTGCAGGCATTGGTGATACCTGCCTTGACGGAACCCCCCCTCAAAAATAGCGGGCCAGGCTAGGGTGGAACTGGCTGCCTATGGCAGCCAGTTCCACCTGGAATTCTAGAGCAAACATTACAAATGAGTGACCCTGTTTTCAAAAATCCAGGCAGATATCTCAACCAAATCCACTGGCTTTGGGTTTCAACTGTCCTAATGACTTCAGCTTGTCACCTAAGACCACTGGAGCTAGAATCCTGCCAGCGACTGACTCATTCCCCAGCAATATATACCCGACCTTTTGAAAACAGGGCTGATCTCTGCAGCAACAAGCCTGTTCAAATGGCCGCAAAAATGCCTGGCTTTTGCCAGGGGATACGTTTAATCCTTACCTGCTGGTCACGCCTGTTCCTTGGTATTTGCCAGCCAACTAGCAGGCTCCTCCTTGGCTCTGTCAGCTATCTCCTCCAAATTCTCAATACTAAGCCACATGCTTTCAATCAAAGAAAGTAATTAACATCCGCTTCAGCAGTCCCACAGCCTCCCCCCCCCCCAACCGAGACCCGGTTTGCCGCCAGGGGTCGCGGTGGACCACGAGCTTAGAGGTCAGAGCCCCACAAGGGGCCCACAGTCTGTCTGACTGCAAATCAAGCCAAGCTAAGCCCAGAAATGGCTGAGAAGTGACTGTAGTACTGCATATTTAACTAGCAATAAGAACAAACAACTCACACAGCCCATTTTTGATTGACTGCCTCCCCCCTGCCTTTTGAGCAGGCGACCCCAAATGCCCACAGCCTCTTAGCCCTATCCCTGCAGGCATTGGTGATACCTGCCTTGACGGAACCCCCCCTCAAAAATAGCGGGCCAGGCTAGGGTGGAACTGGCTGCCTATGGCAGCCAGTTCCACCTGGAATTCTAGAGCAAACATTACAAATGAGTGACCCTGTTTTCAAAAATCCAGGCAGATATCTCAACCAAATCCACTGGCTTTGGGTTTCAACTGTCCTAATGACTTCAGCTTGTCACCTAAGACCACTGGAGCTAGAATCCTGCCAGCGACTGACTCATTCCCCAGCAATATATACCCGACCTTTTGAAAACAGGGCTGATCTCTGCAGCAACAAGCCTGTTCAAATGGCCGCAAAAATGCCTGGCTTTTGCCAGGGGATACGTTTAATCCTTACCTGCTGGTCACGCCTGTTCCTTGGTATTTGCCAGCCAACTAGCAGGCTCCTCCTTGGCTCTGTCAGCTATCTCCTCCAAATTCTCAATACTAAGCCACATGCTTTCAATCAAAGAAAGTAATTAACATCCGCTTCAGCAGTCCCACAGCCTCCCCCCCCCCCAACCGAGACCCGGTTTGCCGCCAGGGGTCGCGGTGGACCACGAGCTTAGAGGTCAGAGCCCCACAAGGGGCCCACAGTCTGTCTGACTGCAAATCAAGCCAAGCTAAGCCCAGAAATGGCTGAGAAGTGACTGTAGTACTGCATATTTAACTAGCAATAAGAACAAACAACTCACACAGCCCATTTTTGATTGACTGCCTCCCCCCTGCCTTTTGAGCAGGCGACCCCAAATGCCCACAGCCTCTTAGCCCTATCCCTGCAGGCATTGGTGATACCTGCCTTGACGGAACCCCCCCTCAAAAATAGCGGGCCAGGCTAGGGTGGAACTGGCTGCCTATGGCAGCCAGTTCCACCTGGAATTCTAGAGCAAACATTACAAATGAGTGACCCTGTTTTCAAAAATCCAGGCAGATATCTCAACCAAATCCACTGGCTTTGGGTTTCAACTGTCCTAATGACTTCAGCTTGTCACCTAAGACCACTGGAGCTAGAATCCTGCCAGCGACTGACTCATTCCCCAGCAATATATACCCGACCTTTTGAAAACAGGGCTGATCTCTGCAGCAACAAGCCTGTTCAAATGGCCGCAAAAATGCCTGGCTTTTGCCAGGGGATACGTTTAATCCTTACCTGCTGGTCACGCCTGTTCCTTGGTATTTGCCAGCCAACTAGCAGGCTCCTCCTTGGCTCTGTCAGCTATCTCCTCCAAATTCTCAATACTAAGCCACATGCTTTCAATCAAAGAAAGTAATTAACCATCCGCTTCAGCAGTCCCACAGCCTCCCCCCCCCCAACCGAGACCCGGTTTGCCGCCAGGGGTCGCGGTGGACCACGAGCTTAGAGGTCAGAGCCCCACAAGGGGCCCACAGTCTGTCTGACTGCAAATCAAGCCAAGCTAAGCCCAGAAATGGCTGAGAAGTGACTGTAGTACTGCATATTTAACTAGCAATAAGAACAAACAACTCACACAGCCCATTTTTGATTGACTGCCTCCCCCCTGCCTTTTGAGCAGGCGACCCCAAATGCCCACAGCCTCTTAGCCCTATCCCTGCAGGCATTGGTGATACCTGCCTTGACGGAACCCCCCCTCAAAAATAGCGGGCCAGGCTAGGGTGGAACTGGCTGCCTATGGCAGCCAGTTCCACCTGGAATTCTAGAGCAAACATTACAAATGAGTGACCCTGTTTTCAAAAATCCAGGCAGATATCTCAACCAAATCCACTGGCTTTGGGTTTCAACTGTCCTAATGACTTCAGCTTGTCACCTAAGACCACTGGAGCTAGAATCCTGCCAGCGACTGACTCATTCCCCAGCAATATATACCCGACCTTTTGAAAACAGGGCTGATCTCTGCAGCAACAAGCCTGTTCAAATGGCCGCAAAAATGCCTGGCTTTTGCCAGGGGATACGTTTAATCCTTACCTGCTGGTCACGCCTGTTCCTTGGTATTTGCCAGCCAACTAGCAGGCTCCTCCTTGGCTCTGTCAGCTATCTCCTCCAAATTCTCAATACTAAGCCACATGCTTTCAATCAAAGAAAGTAATTAACATCCGCTTCAGCAGTCCCACAGCCTCCCCCCCCCCCAACCGAGACCCGGTTTGCCGCCAGGGGTCGCGGTGGACCACGAGCTTAGAGGTCAGAGCCCCACAAGGGGCCCACAGTCTGTCTGACTGCAAATCAAGCCAAGCTAAGCCCAGAAATGGCTGAGAAGTGACTGTAGTACTGCATATTTAACTAGCAATAAGAACAAACAACTCACACAGCCCATTTTTGATTGACTGCCTCCCCCCTGCCTTTTGAGCAGGCGACCCCAAATGCCCACAGCCTCTTAGCCCTATCCCTGCAGGCATTGGTGATACCTGCCTTGACGGAACCCCCCCTCAAAAATAGCGGGCCAGGCTAGGGTGGAACTGGCTGCCTATGGCAGCCAGTTCCACCTGGAATTCTAGAGCAAACATTACAAATGAGTGACCCTGTTTTCAAAAATCCAGGCAGATATCTCAACCAAATCCACTGGCTTTGGGTTTCAACTGTCCTAATGACTTCAGCTTGTCACCTAAGACCACTGGAGCTAGAATCCTGCCAGCGACTGACTCATTCCCCAGCAATATATACCCGACCTTTTGAAAACAGGGCTGATCTCTGCAGCAACAAGCCTGTTCAAATGGCCGCAAAAATGCCTGGCTTTTGCCAGGGGATACGTTTAATCCTTACCTGCTGGTCACGCCTGTTCCTTGGTATTTGCCAGCCAACTAGCAGGCTCCTCCTTGGCTCTGTCAGCTATCTCCTCCAAATTCTCAATACTAAGCCACATGCTTTCAATCAAAGAAAGTAATTAACATCCGCTTCAGCAGTCCCACAGCCTCCCCCCCCCCAACCGAGACCCGGTTTGCCGCCAGGGGTCGCGGTGGACCACGAGCTTAGAGGTCAGAGCCCCACAAGGGGCCCACAGTCTGTCTGACTGCAAATCAAGCCAAGCTAAGCCCAGAAATGGCTGAGAAGTGACTGTAGTACTGCATATTTAACTAGCAATAAGAACAAACAACTCACACAGCCCATTTTTGATTGACTGCCTCCCCCCTGCCTTTTGAGCAGGCGACCCCAAATGCCCACAGCCTCTTAGCCCTATCCCTGCAGGCATTGGTGATACCTGCCTTGACGGAACCCCCCCTCAAAAATAGCGGGCCAGGCTAGGGTGGAACTGGCTGCCTATGGCAGCCAGTTCCACCTGGAATTCTAGAGCAAACATTACAAATGAGTGACCCTGTTTTCAAAAATCCAGGCAGATATCTCAACCAAATCCACTGGCTTTGGGTTTCAACTGTCCTAATGACTTCAGCTTGTCACCTAAGACCACTGGAGCTAGAATCCTGCCAGCGACTGACTCATTCCCCAGCAATATATACCCGACCTTTTGAAAACAGGGCTGATCTCTGCAGCAACAAGCCTGTTCAAATGGCCGCAAAAATGCCTGGCTTTTGCCAGGGGATACGTTTAATCCTTACCTGCTGGTCACGCCTGTTCCTTGGTATTTGCCAGCCAACTAGCAGGCTCCTCCTTGGCTCTGTCAGCTATCTCCTCCAAATTCTCAATACTAAGCCACATGCTTTCAATCAAAGAAAGTAATTAACATCCGCTTCAGCAGTCCCACAGCCTCCCCCCCCCCCAACCGAGACCCGGTTTGCCGCCAGGGGTCGCGGTGGACCACGAGCTTAGAGGTCAGAGCCCCACAAGGGGCCCACAGTCTGTCTGACTGCAAATCAAGCCAAGCTAAGCCCAGAAATGGCTGAGAAGTGACTGTAGTACTGCATATTTAACTAGCAATAAGAACAAACAACTCACACAGCCCATTTTTGATTGACTGCCTCCCCCCTGCCTTTTGAGCAGGCGACCCCAAATGCCCACAGCCTCTTAGCCCTATCCCTGCAGGCATTGGTGATACCTGCCTTGACGGAACCCCCCCTCAAAAATAGCGGGCCAGGCTAGGGTGGAACTGGCTGCCTATGGCAGCCAGTTCCACCTGGAATTCTAGAGCAAACATTACAAATGAGTGACCCTGTTTTCAAAAATCCAGGCAGATATCTCAACCAAATCCACTGGCTTTGGGTTTCAACTGTCCTAATGACTTCAGCTTGTCACCTAAGACCACTGGAGCTAGAATCCTGCCAGCGACTGACTCATTCCCCAGCAATATATACCCGACCTTTTGAAAACAGGGCTGATCTCTGCAGCAACAAGCCTGTTCAAATGGCCGCAAAAATGCCTGGCTTTTGCCAGGGGATACGTTTAATCCTTACCTGCTGGTCACGCCTGTTCCTTGGTATTTGCCAGCCAACTAGCAGGCTCCTCCTTGGCTCTGTCAGCTATCTCCTCCAAATTCTCAATACTAAGCCACATGCTTTCAATCAAAGAAAGTAATTAACATCCGCGTCAGCAGTCCCACAGCCTCCCCCCCCCCCCCAACCGAGACCCGGTTTGCCGCCAGGGGTCGCGGTGGACCACGAGCTTAGAGGTCAGAGCCCCACAAGGGGCCCACAGTCTGTCTGACTGCAAATCAAGCCAAGCTAAGCCCAGAAATGGCTGAGAAGTGACTGTAGTACTGCATATTTAACTAGCAATAAGAACAAACAACTCACACAGCCCATTTTTGATTGACTGCCTCCCCCCTGCCTTTTGAGCAGGCGACCCCAAATGCCCACAGCCTCTTAGCCCTATCCCTGCAGGCATTGGTGATACCTGCCTTGACGGAACCCCCCCTCAAAAATAGCGGGCCAGGCTAGGGTGGAACTGGCTGCCTATGGCAGCCAGTTCCACCTGGAATTCTAGAGCAAACATTACAAATGAGTGACCCTGTTTTCAAAAATCCAGGCAGATATCTCAACCAAATCCACTGGCTTTGGGTTTCAACTGTCCTAATGACTTCAGCTTGTCACCTAAGACCACTGGAGCTAGAATCCTGCCAGCGACTGACTCATTCCCCAGCAATATATACCCGACCTTTTGAAAACAGGGCTGATCTCTGCAGCAACGAGCCTGTTCAAATGGCCGCAAAAATGCCTGGCTTTTGCCAGGGGATACGTTTAATCCTTACCTGCTGGTCACGCCTGTTCCTTGGTATTTGCCAGCCAACTAGCAGGCTCCTCCTTGGCTCTGTCAGCTATCTCCTCCAAATTCTCAATACTAAGCCACATGCTTTCAATCAAAGAAAGTAATTAACATCCGCTTCAGCAGTCCCACAGCCTCCCCCCCCCCCCCCCAACCGAGACCCGGTTTGCCGCCAGGGGTCGCGGTGGACCACGAGCTTAGAGGTCAGAGCCCCACAAGGGGCCCACAGTCTGTCTGACTGCAAATCAAGCCAAGCTAAGCCCAGAAATGGCTGAGAAGTGACTGTAGTACTGCATATTTAACTAGCAATAAGAACAAACAACTCACACAGCCCATTTTTGATTGACTGCCTCCCCCCTGCCTTTTGAGCAGGCGACCCCAAATGCCCACAGCCTCTTAGCCCTATCCCTGCAGGCATTGGTGATACCTGCCTTGACGAAACCCCCCCTCAAAAATAGCGGGCCAGGCTAGGGTGGAACTGGCTGCCTATGGCAGCCAGTTCCACCTGGAATTCTAGAGCAAACATTACAAATGAGTGACCCTGTTTTCAAAAATCCAGGCAGATATATATATATATATATATATATATAACAAATTAAAGTGCTTCGAGCCAACAGAGATGCTACTGCGCCAGAAGGATCCGAAGGGATTCACAGTTCAAACCTCGAGAAGTAAATTTAAAACTAGTATGGAACACGAGGACGGACAACTTCGAGCAAAAGAAAGTATATACACTAAAAAATATTAAAAAGATAAAATGTTTTATAAAAAGACGTTTCGGTCAGTGACCTTCATCAGTTACAGTGCAAGTGACAATAAAAATTTTGAATAAACGTCAGGAATTTCACTCGAAAAAAAGAATCAACTACAATTAACGTAGAGGCAACTCGTATAATTGGGCGGTTATCAAAGGTCCCAGTCTTGGATCCTGTTAGCTTTGTTAGCGCTAGGTGATCTAGGGGGCTCCCATCTGGGATTTTATTACAATGTTGTTGTTTAAGGGCCCAGGTCGGGGCGCCTTTTGTGCCCTATCTCGGCATGGTTTCAGGGGCTTTGATTGGGAATTTTGTTTTAACTCTCGCCCTTTTATTTTTAACGCTAGTTCCCTGACACTTTCAGTGGACTCGACAGCTTTATCTTTTCTTCTTTATTTCATTTCATCTGTATGCTTGTATTCGTTTATTTTACCTTTCATTTTTGTTTTTCCAGTAGATTTATATCGTATTGTTCTAGTTTCACGCGTAGTAATTACCGATTGTTCATCACTTGTTAATTTTTTGCTGTTATGTGTTATCACGCCCTGTTATGTAATCATCTTTGTAATGTTTTGTCATCTGTCTGGATTTGCAAAAAGGTACCTCCAGGATTTTTTAGCAACAGTCTCATTTCAGGCTTGTTCAGTACTTGACCAGTTTTTCTTTGTCCTTCTGTTTTTAGTACACAAAACCTCCTAACAAGCTGCAGTAGACAAAAAAACGTGTTTTTAATGCTATTTACATCTTTCACCCCCCCCCCCCCCACCTCTCCCCTACATATCATTTCCCACAATTCTCTTTGTGTCATAAGTCACAAATTTGAAATTAGCGCGCGCGTTAGAAGTTGTTTTCAGTGGTCGGTTAATTTTCTACATTTCTTTTTGGCTGCCTACAGTAAAGTTTTCCGGAAGGCATCATTAAGCCTTATGAAGGAACAATTCTCACGATTGGCAAGGTCTGCCGTCGTCCAATATGTTACCGTATTCCGTCTCATTTTGGCTAAACGGGTGAGACACCGATCTCGGGCTTGAGACGGAAAGGCATCATATTGCGAGCTTTGCTGTGGGCGGTGACGAGTCTCTGGCCTGAAAAGGTAGTTTGTAGGAGTCAGATCTATTCAGCGAGAGCAAAATTAAAGCTGATTTATGACCAGGCCAGAGACTTAGTTAAAATTTTTTGTCAATACCGCCCTCTATTTGTCCGTTTGAAAACGAATGGGTACATCCAGGATCTTGAATAAATCGACTGTGTCAGCAAAGTTTACATGTGATGATTTATGTGGAGAAAGCGAGAGTTCAGTATTGAGAGAGAGAGAGAGTAATTTGATGATACTTTGCCCGTATCAAGTGTGGAAACATTGTGCCTGGTTTGGTTGTGGAGAGCTTTATCAGTGCCGCGAACGTGTATAATTGTGTGATTTCCTCAACTTGTTGACAGACGGATTTCAGGTATGTCGTGGTGCTCGTGTTATAAGAATAGTGTGTGCAAGCTTAAAAACGCTTCGTGAGTGTTTAGCTGAAGTGATTTTGTCTTAGACAACCGATTCTGGGCTCAAGAACGGTAAATTCTGGATCTGTTTTAGTCGGGCATCTCGCTCTGAGCCTCATAGTTTGCGAGACTGAAAGTTCATAATTTCTGTGCTTTTAATAAATGTTGTTTATTTCATTACAAATCTGTCGCTTTTGCCAAGATCGACTTTTCGTCTGTTTCAAGCGATTAATTTGTCCATTTAAGCCCTACCTAGCGACATTCAGCTGTATTTTATTCACCTCAAGGGTCAAATTGTTACAACGCGCTTGAAATTTCTGTAGGCACCTTTTTACAAATTCAGACAGATATATATATATATATATATATATATATATATATATATATATATATATATATATATATATATATGTCTTACTAAAAGGCTGGAGGAATACAAGGGCTACCTAGTGGACCAGGGATATCCCTCAGAATTGGTCTCACGTGAATTTTCTAGGGCAGCGAGTACTCCCAGAAATGACTTACTTAAAGCCAAATTCAGAGAGTCCAAAAAGATTTTTCCTTTTGTTCTCACTTACAATCCTAAATTACCTTCTATTAGTGGGCTAATTAAAAAGCACTTTCATCTTTTGCTTTCTTCTCCAAAACTTAAGGAGCTTTTTCCACCTAAATCAATCATTTCATCGTTTCGCAGGTCTAAGAACCTCAAAGAAATTTTGGCACCTTCTAGGTGTAGAAAGGACTCTTCTCAATCAGTTGAGATTCCCATGGCGGGATGTTTCACTTGTGACAAAACCAGATGCGATCTTTGTAAAAACTTCTTTGTCAACTCTCGAACTTTTTCCAGCGCACAAACTGGTAAAATGTATTTTGTTCGGCAGAAACTCTCGTGCAATTCATCGAATGTGATTTACTTAATTCATTGCAAGAAATGCAACCTCCAATATGTTGGTTCTACTACAACAGAATTTAAAGTTAGATTTAGAAATCACAAATCATCTATGAAAACAAACAAAAAAACCTGCGAAGTTGCCATACATTTTAATCGGACTCCACATGTGTTATCGGATTTTACATTTCAATGTATTGACCAAATTCAAACCAGCACGTCCGAAAACACTGAAAAATTGTTGATCACGAAAGAAGCATACTGGAGTGCGCAATTATTTTCCCTATCACCTTTTGGGCTAAATAAAAGACAGGAATTTCATTCCAGAAATCGCATCCACTATACTTAATCCTAGCGGGCTCTGAGTAATTTGTTGCGATTTTCTTATGGCGTATTTTTAACTAGTCTTCGTGCATGTACTAAATAATTTTAGCTCTAAGTGTAATTGTTTCAGCGTTCAGGAGCCCCCTTTGGGGATTCTGTTATTTTTGGTACTAGCCGGGTCTTTCAAAGGCCCTTAGTTGGGAAATTATTACTTATTGTTTAATGGCCCTTCTTCGGGATTTTGTTAGGATTCTGACGTGTGAAGATTCAGAGGCCCTTTATGGGGAACCTGTTACGCTGTGGCAATTACGTATTATTTTTCTATTTTTTGTCGCTAGTTAATTTATTTCTTTGTCGTTGTTGATTTACATTCTTGTACACCTATTGTTTTCTTTACGTTACGTAACTTGTTAATTATTCATTTTTGTGAGAATTGTATTTAAGTTGTAAGTTGTTTACGTACTTTTCTGTAACTGACGAAGGTCGAGAGACCGAAACGTTTTATAAAGTTTTATATTTTTATCCTTTTTAAACCAAAAGTTGTCCAATTTCGGTCTCTTTTTTAACCAGTTTTTATATATATATATATATATATTCTTATATGTCTTTCAAAGTTGTTTCCGATGGGAAAATTCCTCCGCCGTCGCAAATTGATGTCGACTGGCGAGATCCGGAGGAAAAAAAACTATCAAGAGACAAAAGACAATGAGTAAGTGACCGCGTCAACTACGCCATTTTCACTAAAACGTGACAGCGACAGTAATTTCCACGGTTTCGTTTTAGATATTGGGAAGTTGAGATGTTACGAAGGTTGTATACGACCGGTCTTGTTTATAAGAGAGAGGCGACGTCAAGCCGAAGATTGGCACGGACACCTTTGGTGCGGACACCACCTTGGAATGGCTAGCTGTGCAGGCGTTTTTAACACAGACGACTTTGAAGCTATAAAGTAGACCATGCTGAGTCCTGTTATGGCTTTATGGCCTTAATTAATCGAGCACAGATGTCATAGACACGATGGCACGACCTTTGGTCATTGTATTGCTCACGGATTATCGAATTAAAGTGTCAAAACGATAGAAATGCGTGCTCGCAGTTTCTTTAGTGCTTCACAGACACGACGTCCCCAACTATTCTTACCACGTTCTTTACCACAGTGCGTTGGTTATAATTGAAAATATATCGAGTGATTATATCAAACGACCTCGAAAACGTTGGTGAAACCAAAGATCACTGGTTTTTTAGTTTTGTTTTCGCAACAAACACGAGAAAAAAAAACAACAACAAAGAGTTTGTTTTTGATCTTTTATTTCGTGTTGCAGTCTAAATCGTTACACTCGATTTTGTCACAATGAGATATGGTCGCATTGCCCTCGCCAGAGTTGTCACAAGACAATCCCGGAACATTCTTTGCCAACACGATCCCTTCTCCCAATCCTGCAAATTCTTTGGGAGCGCTGCATATCGAGACGTCCGTGCCTGAGTCTGGTGTGACGCGGCATTGCAGGAACGGTGCTCCTTCGTAGCACCTATCGATGCAGACGCATTCGCCTTGTCGTAGAGGTCGGTATATAGGAAGGGCACGCAACCATTTTCCTCCAGTGTGGTACCGATACCCCAAAGCAAACACTTTCTTTTCGTTCCGCTTTAGGTGCTTGACGCGTTCGTCTGCAGCGCATGGCATCGGTCCTTTCTCACAAGACCTCGCAATCCAAAAGTTGCGACCCTGGCTTCCGGAAAGTGTACACAATCCATCTGTCAGCGTCGTTTCTTCAAACTGTTTGAACAAACGGTAAGGACGCGAACCGCAGGGACAGAGTGACGGGGTGCAGCGACGCAGACAAACACACTCTGGAGCATGGTCCAAGGGCTTTCGAGCGGGAATCTCGCACCGATCGTGGGAATTGTTCCAACAGGTCCACGTCGTGCCATTCGCCGCAGCAATAGTCGCCGTCTTCGAAATTTTCCACGTTACGGGAAACACTCCGCGGCGAAGATCCAGACTTTTGTCCAGGTAGGTGGAAGGGACGCATCGCAGGGGTTTGGGGGACCACGCGGGCAACAGACACAGGATCGTGGGAAAGTCGCTCAGGCAACGATCCATGCAAACGCAACTGTGTCTTTTCCAAGCCCAGACCGGGAGACCAACGGGTTGGTAAAACAAGCCTACCTTGGGACGCCAGAACCGATACCCCAGCGCCAAGGCCATTGGGCCGTACCCGTCGATCTTTCCTTGTTGCCAGTTAGCGGGACATCGACTCTGGTTGTCCTTTTCTTCTCTTTGGCACGGCAAGACCGGAAACAGGCCCTCAAAAGCATAGGCAGCGCGCACGTCTCGCACGCCCGTCCTAGAAAACATGGTTCTAGCCATGACTCCCTTTTTGGGGATGCATGGACAGTGGGCCGTGTGGCAAAGTTGGGGCGATTGACAGAAACAGTCCGTCGTTGCTCCCGGGTCCATTTCCGTAATCTGCGCTTCACAAGCTTCATTCATTGGCTTTCGGGATGGGTTGGGTCGACAAGCACACGCCACGCTTCCGTTGGCATCCAAGATACCGTAATCGTGACCGCATTCGATGCGGCACTTGGTCGTACCCACGCGAGCAGCCGGTGCATACAGTCCTCTCTCGTCGAGTGCCACGGGCACGCACCAAGGTTTGTCCTCGTTCGACTTGGCAAATCGTCGAGTACATCCTCCTCCCAGCAGAGCACAACCGGGGTCGAGCCACGTGTCCGATCCGTTACCAGGTCCGGTTTCGTTCTGGCACTCTCTTAAGTCCACTGCAGTGTGATTCACGGGACACAGTCCTCTGCCGCAAGTCACGTATAACAAAAGACCCGAATGACCGAGACAGCCATGAGGAACCAAGCATGAATCTCGATAGTACACCCCCTATCCAGCAGTCATCACCGAAAGAACAAATAGCGCAAACATATTTGAATCAAACGAAATGTGGAAAATCACGAGATGCTACGTGCACCACATCTTCTAGTTTAACATCCCTTGGAAAGACATTGGATTTGATGTAATTTCGTATCCGATCCCT
>OX419346.1:6983183-7023183 GCA_948470475.1 Galaxea fascicularis
TATTGATAATGCTCTTGAATTGGACCGCGAGCTGAAGGAGGTAAAAAATTATGTCGATTGGCCGTTTGACTTTGAGCTGCAGAAACGGGAGTGGTTGGCAACGTTGGCTCTGCACGATCCTGGAGCGGCACGTCTTGAGCGCGATACGGAGCAAGATCTTCGGCTTCCGTCGTTCGACATGAATGGACCAACAGGATGACGACGCACGTGGCAAGGACTGCAACGAGAGAGAAGGCGATGACAATAAGGGTGGTCGAGTTAGAGGCGGAATGCGATGCCAGGGGACACGTTGGAGTGACCGAATTGCCGACCGTTTGGCGCAGTCTTGTCAGAACGCGGGCATCCATGTCTTGCCAGAGATCCGTCGACCAAGCTTTGGCAGTGGCTGCAGCAGGACGATCCAATCCGGCGACCGGATCTCGTAACACCACTGCCGACACGTTGAAAAAGTCGACCAGCACCAACCGACCTGCGACCAGAAGAGCCACGAACCGCATCCCGTCCACACGTCCTCGAAGTCCGGTAAACGAAGGACCGTCCAACTGCAGCGTCTCGTCCCACGTTGGGGGTGACAAGAGTACGGTGACGGACGCGAGTCTCGTCGCAAAGGTCAAGTTGTGTAGAGCGGTTTGAGAATCGAGACGCGAGGAAAGGGGGTGCAGCACGATGGCAGCGGTTGCTTCGGCCGTGGGGATGGCCAAAGTACCTCTTGCAGTGGTATTGATACATTGGCCGTGATCGAAGACTATGTCTCTGACGCCAAGTTGGTCGGCAATCGAGACAAGAAGCGCACAGTACGTTGGTCCCTTGAGATCCACTAACACGGAGATGGGGGTCTTTACCAGAACGAGTCCTTCCAGGCAAAACGGGCGGATTATGATTCGACGCGTGGTCAATCGGAGTGCCCGTTTGACGATGGCTACGAGATTGCTTCCCGGACACGGGATGGCATTTTGCTCGGGGATCTGATAGACGAACACGTCGTCTGGAGCTATCCACAAGGTCGTCAACGTACTGCGATCTAGCACTGTTACGTTTCTGGCATGACCGACGCAAGAACAGTCGTTGCACTTTAACGTTTGGGACTGCACTCGAGAAACTGCGACGATGAGGAATGTAAAGAGAAGAAAGATGACCGTCATGACCATTTTTGTCTATTTTTTGTTTTGTCATTGGTATCTACACTTGAAATCTTTAATGTTCGGGCCATGGACGCGAGTTTTGTCTCATATTTTTTCTCAACAAAAATGTATAAACACGCAATGTGATTTTCGTCTTTTTCATTTATTCCCTCTCTTCTGTCCCATGTGTTTCGTTTTTCAAGATTCGGCTGTGTCTACGCCAACGCAAGGGACCAGGATCTATCACGTTCAATGTACACGGGGTAAGCAATCGCGGCCCGAGTTGGTGTTTTGTCTCGTCTTACACGCCAATACCTCAGATCGCTCCTGAGGGTATTGCACTTTCGCGCATTATTGCGAGGGCATCCCATGGGTTTGAAGTGATATTTTTCTTTTTAGATTGTCAAAAGATTGATTTTTCGTTTTTATTGATCTTGATACAGACGCAGGCAATTATAAACAAAATCGTTTCCGTTCTTCTCTGTAGCCCCTTCACCGAGTTTATTATTGCTATTTTTGTGATGCGTTTTTGTTCTACCATCGGAAATGACGCGGCCTGGCGTGAGAGGTGAGTGTGTAGAAAACTCCTTCTTTTGCTCCTTTCCGCATCCGTCGCTTTTCTTCCATCTCGAAATTCTTGTCAGATAATCCGGCATCGCCCCACTGAAAGAAGTTGCACAATTTACAACTGAAGTAGGGTCTCCCGGGGTTTCTTTTTGAAGTGGACATGTGTAAAGTGCTCGGTCTGTCGCACTCACAAGACGGTGTGAAAATCTTGTACATCGGCAGTAACTTTTGACTAACGACGTCGCAATAATCGCGCAGTTTGTCGTCGAAGCAAAACACCGGGCACGTATCCACGGTACATCTATAAAACCGCCGACCCGATTTCTTGCTACAGCGACTGTCGAGAACATTCTCCTCGTGAATGGGACACTTGACTTCCACGTCCGCAAGTTGTTTCATTTCCTTCACGGCTTCCCTCACAGAACACGTCGTCGCCTTTTTCATCTTGCTGCAAGCATCAACCGGCTGAAAGGAATCAAATGCTGAACACCTGTCCGTGTCGCTTCATGAGAATCGTTGAAAACGTCCGTGCAATTGGTATTTTGCATTAAAAAATAAACGAGTCAAACGATCACCGCTTGTCCATTTATTTTTCTTCTTCTTCTTCTTCTTCTTCTTCTTCTTATTACTATTATTTTACACGTCTCGATGCAATCCGAGCATGCACGATTTGTTACAATTTCATTAAAAAGGGTTAACGTTGTAAAATTCACAAGTAGATACCGCAAATACGATGATGTCCCCGAGGTCTCAGTTCATGTATTGCTCGTCACAACAGGCCAGATGAGTACCAATCATCCACGACAGCGTGACGAGACCGAAATGCAAGCTCGTCCTCGGAAGAACAGAGCGTCCGACCGAGTTGTTCATCGGAACTACCTTTTGCGTGTGTGATCGGGGCGTCGCGATCTTCGTTTTGGTCTCCGTCGTAGTGAAGGTCTTCGTCGACGTGATGGCAAGTGGAATGTATCGCGTCATGGTGCAATACTCGGTCCGCGACGAGGTACTTGGATGCATTGCAATGGCGGTGGAAAGAGTCCACGGGCTTCGACCGCACGGCGACTTCTGCTTCGGACTCAACCACACTTTGACAATGCAAGAGTGTCGATCGTTGGACACGGGCCAATAAAACTCTACCTTCATCTTCGTGGCATTGTAAAAGACTTTAGGCAGTTTCTCCTCACTTTGATCGTTGACCAAGTGCTCAAATACCATGATTCCGGGAAGCATTCTACCTCCCATAACCGAGCACATGAGTAAATCGACGCCATCTAAGGGAACCTTCGTGAACGCGATGTTTGGGATGTTATCTGCTGCTATGACATTGACCGTCGCATTATAGTCGACGTGTGGGTTCATTTTCCCGTCTGACGCTCTGACTACAACGTTGTGAAAGCCGACTGATATACCGTGCACCATTATTGACGTCATTATCGAGTTTTTCGCATCCAATCTACGCCCACCGATGGTGACGTTTTTCACATCGACGAGGTTTCCGTCATCATCTCGATACACTCGAATAGACGGTTGAAGTTTTCGATAGCGCGGCAGCGGATCCCCCAACGAGAATCGCATGATCGCTGCCTTTCCATGGACCACGTCGTAGCTTGTTTGAATGGGGTCGAGTAGAATCAACGAGGCCGACGTCATTTTCGAGAGAAAGGAAGAAAAGACGAGTGCAAGAAACAAAGCCATGTTTTGCTTGACGCTAAGTAACTACGAAAGGCGAGTCGTGTTTAATAAGCTTTAATGTACCATCCAAAAAAATCTATTGCTCGTTTTTACACACACTACGCACACATCGAGTCACTGGAGACCTTCGCAGTCTCTCATGTGGTCCTCCAACAACCCACAATGAAATATCCCTTCGCACGTCGGACACTGCAGCTCGTTGCTCCGTATATCCGGGCGTGTCGTCTCGGGCGCGTCCACGACGTCGTCGTTGCCTCCTCGACCCACACTCCAGTATGACGGCACAGAGTGACTATCCCGAACGCGCTGTGTTAGACCCAGGTATCGCCGTTGTAGCTGTCCGTACTCCCTTGCAATTCGATCCACCTCCTGTTGCATTTTCTGAGCACCCAGCTCGATCTTGCGTTTCTCTTCGTGTTCCTTCTTGAAATCCTTCTCGTAACTTTCGAGCGCCGATTGCATCAGCGAGTGTTCATTCGTCAGCTCTACGATCTTTGTTTGCAGATCGCCGTGCTCCCCGGTGATTCGTTCGATTTCTCGCTTCAGGTTGTCGCCATTCTCCGTCGACTTGATCAACTCCTCTCGCGCAAAATCCCTCTCTCGCTTTACGTATTCCAATTCTGCCGTCAGCTTCTGGGTCGCGCGTTCTTGGCGATCGCGAATCTCTCGATTCCGCTCTTGCAGCTCGGCGATTTCTTCATTTAGCCGCCTCGTCTGTGCAACATTCTCTTCGACGGCCTTTCTCGACTGGATTAGTTCTTCTCGCAATCGATCCCTCTCTTGTTCTGCGTTTTCTCTCCTGTCGTCCTGGGTCATCTCGTCATCGTCGTTCGTGCCGTCCCATACCCGATTCATGAGTTCTCTCATCTCTGGCTGCTAACTTGCCACTTTGCCGATGGCCACTTTTAGACTATCGACATCAGTGATCCTCTCGGCGACCTCGCCGAGCGAAGACAACTTTTCTTTCAGACCTTCGTTCTCGGTAACGATCTTTTCGCAAAACGCTTGCTTACTCTCCAGATTTCTCTGGGTCGTCGCAAGTTGCTCGGAGAGTGAGACGATCTGATCCTTGAGGGCGTTCCCTTCTTTCGACGACATGGAAGCCATCCCTCTCTTGAGTTCGTCCACTTCCTGGAGTTTCGCATCTCTTTCGGTCCTCAATGCCAGTATGATCTCGTGGAGTTCGCAGTTTTCTACCGCCAAGTCCACCCCACCTACACCCTTCTTAGTCATGCGCTGCAAGGTCGTTCTGAGTCTCGTATTGTCTTTTACCAGGCTCTCTAGGACCTTCCTCGATACGCCGGGCACCACGATGGCTCCTTGGGACGAAGCTGCGTTTCCGTTTGAGGTCGCCAGATTCAGTTGTGCCACCCTGTTCTCGGCTCGCGCCAAGTGCGTTTCCAAAAGTTCGCACTTGGATTCCAAACGTGCGACCTCCTCCCTCTTCTCGCTCAATTGCCTAACCAGTCCTTTCAGGCCAGCGAGTTGAATGCTCTGTTTCTTAAACTGGACGTAAATCGAGCTCAACTCTTTGCGCAACTGCTCATGGCTTAACTCCGAGGTCACTTCCATTTTGTCCTCCGCTCCTGCCATGTTCCCGACTTTATTCTGTGTTTGTCTTTCGGTCTCCTTCTGCTCTCGATGTCGCTTTCGACTGAACTGAACATTTTAGGATTGCGCCAGTAGCTTTATAGTGCAGCAATATGGGATTTCCCCAACGTCGCATCGACGTTTTTGTTTGCGTTTTTTGAGGCTCCCGATCTATTTTTAACTCGCTCGCCCTTTCTTTCCGGCAGTGACATCTCGGCACGTCACCGATGACGTTTTTGCCGTTCGAAGCTTCCGATCCAATTTCGTCTACTGGGAAGTGCTGACGTCATCGTCGCCAGCTACACGGGTGGGTGGTGCCGGCTACGTCAGAGAAAAGAATACAAAAAGCACTCTTGACGAGTCCACTTGCCAGTGATCGCATCATTCAGTCAGCAATCTTCTGTCTGGTAATGGCACGGTACAAAAACTGGACATCACGAGAGTAAACACAATGTCTTCGACAAGTGGACGTAGGGTAAGTGATAATAGTTTTAGCACATTCAAGTTCCGCTCACCCGGAGTAGAGGGGGTGAGCAAGTAGGTAAACGTTTTCAAAACGAACCTCCAGGGTTCATTTCTATAACGTACCAGGTGCTTCGAACAATGTTTTTGTGCCCAGGTCCTCACCAAAGAAATTTAGCTGTAGGGGGGGGGGGAGGGTAGATCGAAATGTCCCGCTCGGTTCCATCATGCGGACGCCTTAGTAAAACTCTATCTTTTCCATAAAAGGATTCCCACTCGTCAACATTCGTCATTCGTTCATCATGTCGTTGATCCTCACGGGTGGAGCCGATGCAGTAAATGCAGCTGCCATGCATATGTGTCTCATCAATGGCCACAAACTCGATGTGTACATTCCTCACTATCACTGCTTGGCCGACACCGTGCGTCGAGTGCAATCAGGTCAATCGACCCCCATGGCACGGCTGTTTCGAAGTGGATACTTAGTTCGCACATGCGCTGTACGAAGGGGACGAAGTTAATTATTACAGCCGTTGGTTAATAGCAGTTAAATACATTAGCGTCCATAGCAACTGCGCTGCGCGTTGCACTTTCATCCAATCAAATTTTGTCCTGTAGTTAATGTATTCAGCGGTGAAGAAATCATGGCGACTCAAGGTAGAGTCAAGGAGCGGATGAAGTCGAAAATTGGAAGAAAATCGCTTAAATTCTCACCGAAAGCGGCAAGAAAACGTTGCTATGGTGGACTCAGTGGTATTTTATGTTTGAAATTCGACGAAAATGTTTCGTTGCTTTTCATGAAGGACCCGAATTTTTTCCATCAAAAGCAGCACCGAGGGGGAGAATGTCGAACCTTGCTTGGCCAAGGAACCAGGTGAGTGTTTTAATCCGAATTGTTTTAATTCCCGTTTCGACCTCATTTAATATTGGTATAGCGGCCGTTACACGACTCCATTTTGAATGTGGCAGTGTAAAATTTTGAGCGAAAGCGCTGTTGTTGAAAATGTGAAGTTCTATTTGTTGTTTCTAATAAATACCAGCATTTATTTTGGATGGCTTATGACACAGAGGAACACAAAAAGCCCTTGTTGGGGTTAAAAAGCAAATATTAAAGCTATTTTACACAGTGAAACGAAGACAAAGCTACCATGCTTCATGTAAGTTAACTGTTGTCTTAATTTCAGGCGTTGCATTGTGGTTGACAGAAACAAGAGGTTTTGTAAAGGAACACACTCAGATATTCACTCATTTGCTTTCCGTTTTAAATTTCTTGGTTTAGGTTTTGGAGCTTTCCCTGCTAGTGTTGGGCTGGTAGCTATGTGATGGTTGACAAGGATCTGCCGTATTTTAACGTCTGGTTGTTTTACGTGTTCAAAATGCTCAGCTTGTGTGTTAAACTCTGAATGGATTCCTTCAATGCCCTGTTCTCCGTAGAATCCGAGACCCATGTGCCATTTTCTGAGGAAAGGACAAACATGATCTTCCAACATATGTAGCTTGGGAGTTATGGACATGTGTGGAAACTTTTGACGGATGTAATGAAGAAAGCTGTCAATGTCTGCCTCTGAAACAAGAGTAATGAATGATATGTGAGGTTCATATTCTTTTGGCAGTGAATTTTGAATTTCAGAGTAGATTTCTTAAGAGTTTTTAGAATTTAAGACATTAGTACCTAGTTTGTCAATCCTTTCATCTGAAAGATATTCGGCACTATCGTAAACAAAGTGGCATGTGACAAACAATGTGAACAGTTGTTCAAACTTAAGGCTCATCTCTCTGGCTTGGTGGACCAAAGAAGGACAGAGTTGCTCTGTTTTGCGGACAATGCTGTAGCAGAGTTTGCTTATGTTTTTTTCCTATAAAGTGAAAAACAAGGAAGAACTTCTGTTAGTGGATGTACAAAGAAAGGTTGGTTGGTTTAACTGTTTGTTTGTTTGTTTGTTTTTGGGTTTTGGCTTTCTGAATGACAAGTTACCTTACAACAGGTGTGTACATGGTTGCCAATGAAGGACTTTCCATGATATGCTTGCCTTTCAACATTCATTTCTTTAAGTGTTGTATCTAGGTACTGTACCAGGGGTCCCTCAGACTTCTCTAGATTGGCTACCTCCATTTGCTCCTCTGCAAGCTGTTCCTGCAAGTGTCATAATGTTATGGTTATGAAAATTCATTATTTTTTTTTCTTTTTATCCAAAAATACTGATACCCTGATTCAGCTGGGAAATTGTACCAGAGGACAAAGAAACTAGTGTGACTTACCGGTACCAAATTTTCCCAATTATTTGAACAAAATAATTTGAATTATTGTTATAATGATAATTATTGAAGTTACCTCCTTGTGTGCATTTTCTTGAAGTTGCTGTATTTCTGTCTGTAGTGTATTTATGTAGGCAGGCATGATAGTTACATTAGCATGCAAAGTTTGTAAATTTAGAAACTCTTGCAGTGAGTTTGCTTTCTCATGTAACTCTCTAGCCTGACTTTTGTGTTTCTGGGCAGCTCTTAGAGCCAATATCTTGTCGTTGACTTGTTCACTATCTACTGCCTGTTGCAACTGGATCCTTTTGTCAAACTCAGAGCATTGATCTTCCATCTCTTCAAATAGTTTCTTAAAAACACCCAGGCTGATGTGAAGCCCTGGAATGCATACCTGTTATTAAAGAAATAGATAATTGGTGAAATGGGTGGTGAGTAAAGGTAAAAAATTCAGATAAAAATGTAAGTGACATTTTTACTTTGTCAAGTTCTATGTCAAGTAGTCTCTCGTGTAGCACATTGTGGAAGAGACGCTGGCGACTGGTGTTGGAGCCGTCTGCCACAAACTGATCATAGTCCTCTTGAATGTTTTCAAGGGTTCTGTTTTCAATTTGGGCCCTTTCAGGATCATTCCTTGGTAGTTGCATAAGAGCAGCTGTGATCAGGCACCATAGGCATGGATATTTTCCTGTCAATGAAGAAGTAGTGAAGCTGATTCCCAAATTGTGGCTCTAAAATACCTTTTACGTGCTGCCTGATCTTGTGAATTTTGAATTATGGTATTGGTATGGTACAATTGATCATAATTACCTGATGCTCCTGCTATCCCAAACACCTTACAAAGAAATTCATAATCACCAAACAGAAAGACAACTTGCTTTTTCTCCCTGTGTGTGGTGGACAAGAAATTAAATACAGTCAATCTCTCACTGGTTGGTATCACTGGTTTTGTGAGTATTCATTTCCAATTTCATGTAACTAACCTCCATTTGCTTTCTTTCAGGATGTTGACTTGGTCCTTGTAACGCAACAGAGCTGTTTTCAGGTTAGCCCATGAGTCCTTTGCTGCAAATAGTGAAAACACTATTGTGTTGGTTTTGGAATTTGGCTTGTCCAGGTTTGCTATCTGGAATGCCATCTTAAAAGAGCCACCACCAGCATCTCCTCCAAGCTTTATATGGACTTCATTGTCTGGGATGGCATTCTCCCATGTCAGTCGCCCAGCTCTTTCATTGTGAAAGACAGAGAATATGTACTTTTTAATACATATTATGTATATACATGTTATTATTCTGGAATAAAGAAGGACTGACAATATTGAAATCATTCTCAAAAAACCTGTATTATTTCTTTTTTGTAACTAAGATTTCTTACTTGTCATTCCCATTCAAGTGAAGTTGTATGAACTGATTTAGATCAGTGACAAAGCCAAATTCTGCCTCTCTGATCTCGGTGTCACAACCTGGCTTTCTGAATTCAAAGGGCACCATCTCGCAATTCAAGTTTTCTGGGTCTGTAATAGAGTTAACTTGAATTCGCTGATGTTTTTCACTTTCAGAAGCTAGCCCCCATTGACTGAACCACCTGTCATTAAAATACAAAACAGAGTTCAGTAACATAGCCTGTAGGGTTCATAATAATCTTAGTGACCCCTAACCTTCTAAGCTTTCTGAGTTTGTACCAGGTTTCCCCAAGGTCTGCCTTCATTGCCAGGATGTCACCCTGTGGGATGGTGATTTTAAAATCCTTCCCCAAGGCTTCCTTAAGGAGGGCTTCCCTTTCCACTCTTCCAATGGCTTTGAGTTCATCTTTGAGCTGGGTCCCTGAAGCACCACCACTAACAGCTGTTCTGGTCTCTGCTACTGCCTTAGATCTCCTCCGTGCTGTCTTTTTACTTACGTTGTCTGTAGTTTTCCTGGGTCGAGTTCTTTTCACCAATTCAAGGGGCTGAAACCAAATCTCACATTAACACCATATCTGAGCATAAGTGTAATTTTGTGTATTCAAACTGAAAAATCTTATTTACCTGGCCACCTGTTTTAAGTAGGATTGTTGCCCCATCCTGTGATTTCTTGAGGAATTGACGAATAATAAAGAGCCCAACTTCCTCCTTGAGGGAAGAGTAGGCTTCATCTGGGCTGTAAAGAAGCTGTTGAACTGTTAGGTGTTCACCAGAGGTGATAGCAGGACCAGGTGCAGGTGGGGTGGGTAATGGTGCTGGTTCTTGAACTGGCACTTCAGCTGCCATCGGAGTGGTTGGGTTGTTGACCAGTGCAAGAGCATGACCATGGATTATAGTGGGACCAGGTGTTGCTGGTGGGTTGGGTAGAGGTGCTGGTTCTGGAACTGGCTCTCCAGTTGGCACTGGTGTAGCTGGGTGATGAATATGGCCCTCAGGGTTGCCATGCATAGTGTTGGATGCTGCAGTAGGGTTAGAGCTGAGAGAATCAGGCATACACCCTTCTTGGTGCTGTGGTAGTTGGTGTAGTTTAATTGTCTGGCTGCATGTAGAGCACCGAAACTCTAGCTCTGAAAGAATCGTCTGTAGAACAAAGGGAGCTGGTTCTATAGACACCTCAGGATTTTCAATGATAGTCCTACAAACCGGGCATTGGAGACCACACATACTAAACGAAAATGACAGGCAGCTAGCACAAAAAATGTGAGGAGTTTGGCATTTGGTCTGGACAGGTTGATCCAAAACTTCTTTGCAAATTGGACAGATGTACTCATGCTTGATGTGTTCTGCAAAATGTTCTGGGTAAAGAGGCTCTGTTCCTCGGAAGCTTTCCAACTTTTCTATTGTTGTGGAGAATAGATTAATGTTCTCGGCGGGTTGAAAACTTAAGGTCCCAGACATTCCTTCCATGATTTCTGTCCATTCTTTTGATCCAGGGTCATCCTTACCTGTAGGTTTTACTCCAGGCTTCGATTTTTTTCTCCGGCCAGGCTTTTGTTGTTTTTGGAATGAGCTACAGATAGCACAGATTCCCGTCCGCTTATGGGGCGGCCAAGCATTAATTGCCAACCGTGTTCCTCCTCTGGAAGCAAGCTTGTAGCATCTGTGGCAGAACTTTGGGGGACATGTTTCAAGATCATCTTCGCGAATTTTTATACCAAAGGCGCTAAAAATCATATCCCTTCTATCTGCGCAAATAAAACTATTTTCATAGCGATCTTTCGCTTTCATTAACCTCTCACCACAAATTCGGCACAGTTTCTCGATGATTTCTTGATGTTCGTTGAAACCAAAGTTGGCCATTTTAACATTCCAAGTTCATTACGTGTGATGCAAAAGCATTTACCATCACGTACAAACAATTGAATCACAGACTCCTACGCTAATGAATTAGCAGCCAAAATAATAGCAATATGTTTTAGAACAACGAAGAGGCGCAACAGAGGGTAGATACTTTGAAATTCTCATGTCATTATCAAAACACTGTAGCCAGAATGAGCGGTTTCGTGATTTCACACAACAGACACAGAGACAGCCCACGCGCTCGGAGGAAGGAAATTGGGAAATTGACGAGAAGCGGCATCTATTCGCCGTTCTATTTACTTTTTGTGAAAGTTTGAGTCGTTGGCTACTTTACTGAGCTTCTTACAATGCATTGCGATTGCTTAAATTTATGATTCGGACCAAATTCGCGCAAACGAAGGGGAGTAATTTGATGACCACGAAGAAGCAGCCGACATCTTTAATGTTTTGGTAGCTGCATGCGTTCTGTGATTACACCACTCAAACCAATTCGGATTAAAACGGGAGCGTATGGAGACGAAGGGAAAAAGATAGAGTGACTGCTAGATCAATAGCTTTACTTCAGGAAAAATTCGAAAACAACAGAAACATAAAGTGTTTTCGAGGCTACTGGAAAGAGGGGATAAATCACTCCGTCCCAAAACAAGACGCGAACAGTCAAACGCTTACATTATCATTCAAAGAATTTGACCTTTCCCGGTAAAACATTAACCTAAAGCCCTGAAAACAGATATTGCGCATAAAATTCCTCTTTCTGCAACCTCTGCGCATATACTTTTTGTATTGAGGTTAACTGTGGGCTCTTGAAGTCTTGGATGTTTCTGAGCCGTCATCACCATCTTCACAGCGGTTTCAGTCACAAAAAACCGACTTGACATGCGTGAACTAAGTTTCCACATTGGCACATCCTGAAACAGCCGTGCATGGGTTGGAAAATCAGCCAGAGAAATGAAAAAACGTCTCGCATCGTTCCCATCGGCCATTATCATCATCATCACGACTACAACCTGACGGACGATAACTTTCTCCGAGACCACGTCACCATCGCCGATCCACAATGTCGTTTTGCTTACCAAGCCTGCTGTCGGGTTCGTCCAGATTTTGCGGGATACAGTGACGCCTCCAAGTCACTCATCATGCGCAACGTCTCCATCGTGGATCGATGCGACGCGTTGTTTGCGTTCGGATGGGCCGATCGCAGGAGCGCTCACGACCCATTGGGTGTCATCTGGCATTTGCGCGTGAAGGGAGATACCGGGTAGAGCGTGGAACTTGCGCAACTGCTCCACAAGCCCGTGTACGTATACGACTTGCAGTGCGACCAGTGGCTTACTCACTTACCCCAGACCGACATGTTCACCCCGTGTGGTCCACCTCAGTTAACACCGGTGAGCGCTATCGTAGGAAGTCGACGGTTTCCCTCTCATTTGGGTGCCAAAGGTTACAACGCTTTGTTCGATCTCATCCTCACCGCGGATATCAACTACTCGCCCGAGGAGAGAAAAAAACATCGATTCTTGATGCAAGCAGCCACAGCGTTCAGGGAGGCTTGTCACGACGATGGGTGTCTATCGCGGATGTCTCAAAGAGCGCCTGATATTGTTGATGACTCACGAATTATGAAAAATATATATGATTGAAACATAACACGATCTGAATCACAAAACACGATCATTACAATAAAAAAAAACCATTATGTTACTTTTTTTTTGTAATTGTGGGGGTAAAGGCGGGGATTATTGCTTTGACTTTTAAGAGATTGCGTTATGATCGACCGTGAAGGAAAGGAATGGTATTTTGTCCCACTCAGCCCCTATCGCGGTATGTCTCAAAGAGCGCCCGATATTGGGGACTCACGAATTATTAAAAAATCCAAACCTGTCAATTAAAATATACATGATTGACACGTAACACAACCTAAATCACACAACACCATTGCAATAAAAAAACCATTGCGTTATTTTTTTGTGATTGTGGGGGTAGGGTGCGGATTATTGTGTGACTTTGAGGAGATTGCGTGATGATCGACTGTGAAGGGGAGGGATAGTAGTTTGTCTCAACGGTGATACTCGTCCTTTATGTGGGCAGAGTCCACCACGAAGTGGGCAGAGTCTTGATTTTTATGTGGGCAGAGTCTTGATTTTTACATTACCGTGGGCGGAGTAAAGACGATATGGTGGGCCAATCCTAGCACACTGCTAACTCTCTCTCTCTCTCTCTCTCTCTGTTTGTTCCGGAGCATACATCCAACTGCACTTGAGTTTCAGTTCACTCGAGACTGAGGGAAAGGAGGATGTCACCAAAGCTCCCCAAAGAGCTCACCGAAGCCCTGGAACGTGATCACCGCCTCGCGCAGATCTGGAACGAACTTCCACGAATACAACAGGGTGAAGTCTTGAGCAAAGACGGGTGGTGCATCATCGACCGTTTATACATTGCCTATACCACGAAGAAACGGGTACACCTTGCATCTCGGGCCTGATCTATTCGCCCTTTGGCTTCATCGACGAGGACAACCACCTTGACGAAAACCATTGGAGTGATGGCTTTTAAACCGGGAACCCGACCCCGAAGCTAGCTCTTTGCATTGCTCGAAGGAACAAGAGGAATCGGAGGAATTGATCAATCCAGCAGACTTTGAGGATCCAATTCAATGCAAGGCCCTTAATTGGACTGTGAAACACGACCGATCGCAAAAGAGAAAAAGAAAGAAGAAGAAGAAGAAGGATTGCATAAAGGGACAAGTGAAAAATTCTTTGTTTGTCTATTGGGTTCAGTACACGGCACTGTGCATTTTAATTGATCGCTCCGACCCCACTTCTTAAAACCACCGATCTTCGAGAACTCAGTTGTAACTAGAGTCAGGTAACAAAGATAACGGGTACATTTTGACTTTGATTTTTTTTGCTTTTGTTCTCACACGCGAAAACAGTCAAGATCCATCATTTTCATCCGTCATCACCAGAGTCTCGACTTTTGAAACTGGTTTCTTTTCGTCTCTGTCGTAGGAGCCATTCGTCTTTTCCTTGGCATCTGGTCCACCCGCAAGAGACCCCGGTTCGTTCCCCTCAACCGTTTTTTCTTCGTCTTCTCCTCCTCCTCCACTACGCGAATGGAACGTGGTGACCGCAATTCGAGGAACACCCCATTTCGAGATCGAGAAGTGTCGATTTAAAAAAGAAAACAAAAACAATGTCAATAACTTCCGTCTTTATCCGCCAAACCGCGCCTAGTTATAACTCGCCTTCTTTTCGTGTGATCCACCCGAGGGATCCAGAACAAAAGGCTCGCTTTCGTTACTTGCAATCGTCTCTCTCCAGCATCGAAAATAAGTCAATAAATACACCATCAAATAAGCCGTGGGTAATAGCCTCTCTGTTTGCTCTTGTTTCTCGCATCTGGTGTCCTCGATACGTAATTCACGCCGATTCATCTGCCGCACGTATTCTCGAGCTCTATCTTTTACCGAGTTGTCTCAACGGCAGAACACTTATATATCGTGGGGCACCGTTGAACAATCGACAACGTGAGAGAACGACTGCCACGCCCGGAAAGTATTACGCCGAGGATGAAGGCAGAAGCCGAAACGCTTTGGGTTTAAAATAAAGTGCTTTTTACTGGAAGACCATCTTTTTTTGTGTAAGTTTTATAAATATATAAAGGATCCAAGGGATACAGTACCACCACGTGAATAAATAGACAAATATTGATCCGCAAACGTAAAGTTATGTGTGAATGGATAGGGCAGGCTGAGGATGAATACTCCAAACTACAGTCGATTAATAACTAAGGTTTGTGTCTATTTTCATTTTTGAGGAGCAGCATTAGAATGGCAGCCACGCATGAAGTTGCTCCGGACGCTCTGCCATTTTCTGGTCAAGAATATGAGCAACTTTCTGCATCAAACACCAATTTTGCGGTTCTTGTAAGTAAACTCAGCTATCTACATGCAAAAGATCAATTTAAATGGTTTGGAAACTTTGAAGAACTTATTTGTTTAGTCAAGATTCTTCTTGAAACCAACGATACCGGCGAATTCTCAGAAGACCAGACCCACAAGATGCTCACTTTTAGCGGAGCTCCGGCGGCCCGAAGGGCCGCCAAGCGGAGCCCCATACCTATAGAAACCCGTCAACTGCTTTTCTCATGGTAATCATGGCTAGCGGTATTGCTCGTGGGCGCGACCGACGACGACGACGACGACGTCGCACAATAATTAATAATATCCTAATAATAAGAAAAATAATCCAACATGGCGGCCATACTCCAGGTGACCGCCGTGACCACCCAGTTTACAGAGGACATCTTTGATATTGGACATCCATGTTATGGTCAATTGACACCTGTCAAAACAAGGTATCCGCTGACTAGTATCACGTGACCATATCGCGGGCTCAATTGGAGAGCTCATCGAGGTCAGCTGTTTTTTTTGAAGTTGACCGCTGACCAGGTACTGGTTTTCAATTGGATCGCAGGCTCAAGGCAGGCCAAAACGAGGCTTCATTTTTCGCGCGTTCAGCTGCGGCTCGACGCGGCTTCCACTTCGTCAAGTAAACTGGAAAACGGTTTGGAAAGAAAACTTTTTTCCTGCATTTTTTCGGCGGTGTTAATCGAAAACAGGTTTGACATTTATAGCTGTGGTCAGGACCACTCTGGTGGCTACGCAGTTATTGAAGTCAAGCATTGGAGGGATATAAACTTAGAGCTAAGTATTTATTTTAATTTGTTAAGAGATCCTTTTTTCTCTGTATTGTAACTTTTGGCATACCTTAAGAAAATTCTTAATTTTGAATAAGGTTGCATGATGCCTGGAAGACCAATGACAGAAGAGCAGAAACGAAAGAAGAGAGAAAGAGACCGAGAACGACAAAGGGAAAAGAGAAGAACCAGAACCGAAAAGCAGCGCGAAGAGGAATTAAAAAGACTGCGAGAAATAAGAAGCAACAGAACGGAAGATGAGCATGAAGCTGAAGTCCAAAGACTGCGAGAAATGAGAAGCAGCAGAACGGGGGATGAGCATGAAGCTGAAGTCCAAAGACTGCGAGAAATGAGAAGCAACAGAACGGAGGAAGAGCGTGAAGCTGAAGTCCAAAGACTGCGAGAAATGAGAAGCAACAGAACGGAGGATGAGCGTGAAGCTGAAGTCCAAAGACTACAAGAAATGAGAAGCAACAGAACGGAGGAAGAACGTGAAGCAGAGTTGCAGCGGTTACGGGAAATGAGAACGAATAGTACCGAGGAGCGGCGAGAAGTAGAGAGGGAACGGTTGCGAGAAAGAAGACGAAATTCACGCGTGGAGCAGCATGAGGCGAGAAGATTTCCAGGTATTTTAAAAATAATGTCTTATGTTGCTTGGGAACTCTGTCTTGAAAGAGTGGGGAATAGGAGCTAGTGAGTTTTAAAAAACGTCACGCACATTACAAAATACAAAATGGCCGCTCAGGCGATCAAAAGTTATCGTTACCGACGTTCGAAATACTGTCGTAGAACTGTATATGTAGTAAGCCATAGAAAGTTGATTGGCTATTACATAGAAGATTCTGCTGCTACATTGTCCTTTTGGATTATGGATTGGTTGTCGACCGATTGTGGTTGTGGATTTTGTGGATCTGGTTTCTCGGGAGTGTTTGAAGCAAGTTTGCGGAATTCACGGTACCACAAATTATATTTTCTGGATTTACTCTCAGTGTATTTGCGGCTGAACATTCTGTTTTTACTGTTTCCAGAGTCTCCCGATTTTTATAGGAAGATCGAAGGATACTCTGCTCGTATTTCTGTATTAATTTATTTCTGAAAGATGCCTTTAATTATTGAATCCAGCAAATGTTTTGTCGGAGCTCATATCATTGCTGAACTTATCACTTGAAAAGGATACACCAAACTTTTTTGAGCATTTTTACTTCTATTTATGGGGCATTACAGTTCGGTGATTACAAATAAATTTATTTGGAAAGATTTGGCTCATCCTCGGTGTAAAAACCTGTGAAGCTCACGAGTGACGTAAAACAAAGACAACAAAACACTATAAACAATAGCGTACAACAAAACAATACCTCATAAAACAAAGAAAACCTCGTCAGGTTTTTACACCGAGGCTGACCCAAAGATTTCAACACGGCACCATACATCAATAATTGTTATTATACATGCATAACTGTCATACTAATCCTTTTCCGAAAAAGAATAGAGTTGAAGTCACAAAATGCATGTATAATAATTAATGTATGGAGCTGTGTGGAAATCTTGCCGTAGGAGTAGCATTACAGTTCGCTAATTGCCAGTGAATTCAGTGGACCTTTTTTTTATCTTTGTAGAATGCCATGCTCATGACAATGCTCTTCGACCTGAGAATAGCATTGGAAATCTAAACCCCGTTGCCATTGCAACAGCAGTTGCTAATACAGGTACACATGTTATTGTATATTGTTGCGGCTAACTAGAATCATGGGCCTATATGAAAAAATTGATCGTTAAAGGATTAATGCTTTTTCAAATTTTCAAGTTTGAGATACAGTTGGCTTTACTTATTCAATATTTTACAGTTAGCATGCATGAAAATTATAAACAATATGTAAACAATAAGCATTATTTTCTTTGGGCTCTTTTTCACCGTGATTGTAGTTCTGTCTCAGCAGTGAATGAAGTGAAATTTTGGAATTCTTTTTTGAAAACCCTTTAATGTTTAGATTGGTTTGAATGTTTATTCCAATAAATTATTTTATCTTCACCCATGATCTTTTCAACTATTACTGCAAAAAAAGAAAATGAGAAAGAATCAACTTAAAACACCCTTGTCATTTTAATTTCAGGTATTATCTTTTCTCTATGAATTATTTACTGCCTAGAAGATCAATAATATTGCAAACAGCTTATAGTAAATGATAATGATTTATCTGTGCTGTCAAGGTATCCACTTGAAAAAAATGCATCTGTAAAAATAACAAAAAAAACGGTTCAGAGTCCAAAGAAAGAAATTGGGGACTAACTTCTTTCAACAAGTTTGAGCCATTTATTCCTCCCATTACTGGTATAGTGTTTTGTGAAAGCCCTTGAGGCATTGAATCATTTTGTTTTTCAACCATACAACGATCGATCCAAGTTTGAAGCATTTCACGAGAAAATTATTTTGCTCTTCTTTTATCACTCTAAAGTTTACAAATGTACATGTACCTTCTGGAGTATCATGGAGTATATGTTGTGGTTCAAATTTATCTTTGGTTTAAAAATTTCCAGTTTAATTTTGATTTCCTTTGTCTAAATTAGTCATTACCATAATCTGAGACAAAGGAAAACAAAAATTAAACTGGTTTGAAAATTTTTTAAACCAAAGGTAAATTTAAAGGACAACATATATATTTAAGCTAGCACTTAATTTTTATACCTTTTCTGAAGAATACAATCCAAGTTAAAAGGAAAAAGATGAAGTTGTATGTTGCTGCTGACATGTGTTATGCTTTGTACAGGTAATCACATTATTAATTTTTCTCTTGTGCAATTTACAATAAATCAGCACTTGTAAATTTTTTCAAAGACTAACAAACTTGCACGAGCTGGTAGAGCAATTGCAATTTGTGGTCTTTGTAAAAAATTACAAGTGCTTATTTATTCTAAATTGCACGAGAAAAAATCATGTGATTACTTATTAATAATATTCACGAAAAAATTGTGAGATAGCCTACCATAATTTTGCAGAAGCAATGCATGTTATTCATCACACATTCACTCAAAACAACAGCTTTGTCAATGTTTCCAAAGTTTTTTTAAGCCAAAAAAAACGGTGAAACAGTTATAGGCCTCAGCTACAAGGCTACACTTAATTCTGGCCTGCACTGTACTTTGTTTTGCAAGTGTCTGTCAAGTGCTGTCATCATTACTTTCAGTGTTTCTTGTTCATAATCTTGACTTTGTTGTTTTTGTTATCTCAGTGTAAATGGCTTTAGCAGTGTCATAAGTCAAATGGGCTCATAATTTTTCATTTTGTCGGTAATTCCCTTCTCTGGACATCACTTTCTCGAAACAGACAGACAAAAAGAAGTGTTTTTCAGCTCTGTTGTTGTCGTGGTTGCAAAAGAAAACCTGCTCTAAACGGTAGCCATTGTTTTCGCTTGCAGCTCATTGATGTACATGAATTGCGCCATTCAAAGGCCACATTTGATTGGCTTAATTTCAGAGCTTTTGTTTATCAACCAATCAGAATCCTCGTTTTTTGTTTTTTCCACTGTAATTTCCTTTTTTTCTGCACTGAATTAACTTTTTTTCTGTATTAGTGTTTCCTATAAACTGCATTTCTTTTAGCCAATCAGAATCGAGAATTTTTTTCATGACTGTGTATTATTGGGAGATTAAGCAACTTTTTAAGTCTTTCTAAGAAGTCAACTTTCAGTTCAAAGACTTGAAAATTGGGATGACATTCACTCTGTCTTACCTGTAATTCATTCTTTTTCAATGATTTTTTTGACATTTGCATGGAACCTAAACTCTTTAAAATGGTTTTGTTTTGGGAAAGTAGAAACAAAATAGAACAAACCTGCTGTAGGCTCACGTCAGTGCAATATCGCTTGTCAGACATGCAACTCTATGCTAAATACCCTGACCCTTTGCTAGCCTCATGTGATTCTAAATATTATTTTAACACATACTCATGAATTCAATTGCATTTGGGGGTAGCTATTGAAAATGGAACCTAGCCAGGATACTGAAGCATGGCAATTACCTTCCCCATACTTTCCCTTTCTTTTACTAGCTTAAATTTGGCCATAACAGTACAGTTCACAACATATCCTGAAGTTCATGTATAATAATCATTAATTTTACCAGAAGATGTTGAAATGGAGAATCCTGTATTAGAGGACTGTCTTAATGTGGAAGCAAGTAACTTACTGGATGCACAGCAGCCTGTTCCTGAAATAAATAACCATGGCCACTTAGAGGATAGTCGACTAATTGACAGAGCAAGGGCAGTAGGAGTGGTATACGAGTTTGCACATCCTGGTGTAGATGAAACAGTGGATGAAAGAAGAAAAAGAGAGCGGCGAAATCAAAGGAGAGTTACTGATGAGGAGAGAAGGCTGCGTGAAGCTGTTGGAGATCTACCACCACCTCCACCATCAGGGTCAAGTCAGGTGGAAGACAATGCATACTTTGCTATACGGAAATTTGAGGTGGAGCAGATGACATATACGTTCAGTTGTTGTGAAGTTTGCAACGAACGGAGATTGGAAGGCAAAGTCACAAGGAATATGTGTACTCGTTGCAGGAGAGATAAGAAGGTACCAAAAGTTTGGTCAGAGGAAAACAACATGGATCCAATGGCTGTCCCTGAGGAACTGTCTGAAATGTCAGATGCTGAGCAGATGTTGATAGCTAGACTTGCACCCACAGTACATGTGCACATGTTGAAACATGGAGGAATTGCTTCTAGGGGTCACTGTATTGCCTTCCCTCAAATGGTGCAAGAACCAGCTACTATTCTTCCACGTCTACCAGCAGAAGTGGACATCATACGTGTGAGAAGGCAAGGGAAAGATGACACCCATAAGGACTTTAGGGTTAGACGACAGCGGGTCGAAGGTGCTCTCCGTTGGCTGAAGGACAATAATCCTGCCTATGCTGACATAGTTATTGACGAAGCTCGTCTGCAGAATTTACCATCTGATGGTGAATTGCCCGATTTGAGAACAGTTGAGTTTTCTGAAACTGCAGAACATATGGATGACCAAGGTCCTGCCCCACAGCAGTTGGATGGAGGCGAAACAGATAGTGGTGATGACTCGACAGTCTCTGGGGTCATTCTTCCTGAACCAGGAGTGAATGTGCAAGCACAGGTAGAAGCAGCCATAAATGAAGTTGTGTTTGAACCCCAGGAAGCTGAGACAGAAGGGGTCCAACATAGTCGTGTACAACCCGTGATCCCATGGCCAAGCACAGACACAACCCCGGCATCTGAGTTTACGACTCCATATTTTTTCACAATGGCTTTTCCCTGCTTGTTCCCATATGGAAAAGGAGATTTTCATATCAATCGTCCGATAACATGTCCCACACTACATGATTGGGCGGAGCACCTGCTGTGGTATCAGGATGGGAGGTTTGCTAGACACAAAGTATGGAAGTTTGTTGTTCACAACATGATCATGAGGAAGCGTGCCTTAGAACAGAGCAGATACTTTGTTGATCAGCAACTAGGAGATCCCCAGTTAACAGTTGCAGATCTACAGGAGCGACTAGCAAGGGGTGATACTTCATTCACCAACAAGCTATTGTATTTTGGAGCAAATTTGCGTGGCACTGCTCAGTACTGGCACCAAAGACGGAGAGAACTGCGAGCCTTGGTTGAGTTCATGGTGAACGAGAAGAAAGGATTGCCTTCCTTTTTTATGACTGGAAGTTGTGCTGAGTTTTACTTTCCTCCACTCAGAAGACTACTTGAACAGTACATTTTGCAGACCACAGGGAAAGAAGTTAACCTAGCTGATGATAGCAATGCCCGCTACAAGGCTGTTCAAGAGAACACCCACGTTGTGGTAAACTACTTTGACCTGCGTACACAGTCATACCATGACAAGGTTCTAAAGCCTGTGTTTGGTGTTTCTGACTATTGGTACCGGTACGAATTTGCCAAGTCCCGCGGCCAAATCCACTGGCACCAACTTAGCTGGAGAGAGGACAGACAGCCGCATCAGCTGTTGCACCAAGCTCGTGAAGATGAGTGTGATGAAGATGAGTGTGCTGCCATACTTAATCAGTGGGCTGAAGAAAACCTAGCCATGACAGCATTACACCCAGCTGGTAGTGATGAGGAAGGAAAGCCAAGGAAAGATCTCTGGCCTCTACCTGAAGGTTCAGCTAACCAAATACCGAACGATCAAGATCCCCTGGTAAAGATGCTGATGGATATAGCTGCAACCCAAGATGCGATGCTGGAAGATCATTTGCTCTTGGTGAACCGAGTTGGGTTGCACAGTTGTTCAGATTACTGCTTGAGGACACCTCGTCATCCTGAGCAAGGATTGCAGCCTAATGAGAGGGTGTGCCGCATGGAATTTGGAAGTGAGTTTTGCCCAGGCAAGAAACTGCACAGTGAGCCAGAAATTGTCAATGATCACAATGGAGCCCCTCGGCTTGAGATGCCACGTGATCACCCACGTGTGATTCAGCATTCATGTTATCAGTTGCAGTCATGGAGAGCAAATGGCGATGTAAGCTTGATTCTGTCAAACTCTTCCCCAGACAATCCCAGCACAGAGGATATCATAGCTATAATTGACTATGTGTGTGGCTATGCATGTAAAGACAGTGAACCCACTGGCGCTACTGCTGACCTGTTTGAGGACATGGTAAATGCTGTAGATACAGCTGATGCTGACCAAGTGACTGGAAAGTCAATTTGCGCTAAGATGCTAATAAAGACGGTAGGAAGGCGAGATATCAGTGGTCCAGAGGCCTCATTTGAGCTGAGTGGATTAGCACTTTGGCGTTGTAGCCGTCAGTTTACGTATTTGTCAATGACAGGGTCAAGGCGCCTAGAACGTGATGGCGACACTGCAACACGCAGCACCCCTTTGGATAAGTACCTTGCACGGCCACGGGACCAGCATTGCTCTTGGTACCAGTTTGCATCTAAGGATGGCAAGGTTCCAGTTGTAAGTGGGGGTGCTACACATGCGACATGGCCATTGAGTGAGGACTATTGTAGATCAATGCTCCTCTTACACTGGCCAAACTGGTTTGACATCCAAGAAGTAAAGGGAGATTCTGAATCTTGGATTGATCGTTTTCAGGACTTTGTTGCAACTAACGAGTGCCCAACATTTGTGAAGGCGCAAGTCTCTAAGGCAAAGCACTATGCAGAGCATCCGCAAGAACCAGTATTTGAAGACAATGTGGACGATGATGGCGTTGAAGCAGAAGAACAACCAGACTGGATTGATGTCTATGCAGGCCAGAATCAGAGATATGAAGGTGTAGAGAAGGACTTTGATTATCATGATGGTGGAGAACAGTACGACTGGAGCAGTGTTTCCATCAATCTTCCTGAGGGTAAAGACCCAAAGACATGGCTTGAAGAAACCATCAAACAAGCTGAAGAACACGAAACTGTGGGCCTTGAATTACCAGATGTGTCTCCAGTGTCCTTAAATGACAATCAGAGAGCTCTAGTCAGTCTAGTATTGCACACACTCTACACCTTGGTCGAGAACCAGAATGATTATCATCCTTTGCGCCTCGTAGTCTCTGGAACTGCAGGAACAGGGAAGTCATATGTCATCAAGTGCCTTCAGAGGCTAGTTCGGCAATTATTCGGAAAGAATGATGCAGTACAGGTGATAACCCCCACTGGGAATTCTGCCTATCTTGTTCAAGGCAGTACTGTTCACAGCTTTTTAGGAATCCCAACTGGTGGAAGATCTTGTAATCAGCTAACTGTACCTTCAGGTCCTGTGTTAGAGAAAATTCAGAACAGGTGCAAGAATCTGAAAGTTCTGATTGGTGATGAGCGATCAATGTTTGGCCGCACCACTCTGGGCTGGATGGAGCAGCATACACGGTATGCAATTAACAGAGGAGCCAATGCAGAAGAGCTTTGGGGAGCCCTTCCTGTAGTAGTGCTTATGGGAGATGATGTACAGCTCCCTCCTGTGTGTGACACTCCAGTGTACATCGACCATAGCCGTAGTGCACCATCTAACCATGGTCGGTTGGTCTGGATGAGTTTTGACAGTGCCGTTGAGCTAACTCAGATCGTGAGACAAACTGAATCTGAAGAGCAGCTGAGAGATGTGCTGATGTCAATGAGAACATATTCTACAACACCCCAGCAAGTCCGCTGGCTGCAGAAGTTTCAGTGGCACAATCTCCGCATAAGCCATGGCCCAGAACTTCTTTGTAGGATGGATGAGCAAGGCCTCTATGTCTTCCCAACACATCGTTTGGAATGGGAACGCAATAAAGCTAAGCTGCTCGAGTGTAACCAGGAGCCAGACCATCCAGTAGCAAGGATCAAGGCAGTTGACAATGGCAGGCATGCACAGAAGGCTGACAGCAATAAAGCAGGTGGTTTACTGCCACTACTGTATCTTTGCCGTGACAGCAAGGTGATGCTGACGGTAAACCTGAAGGCTAAATGGGGCTTGTTCAATGGTGCAGTGGGTACAGTAGTGGACATTGTCTACAGTGATGGTTCCAGACCAACTGATGACCCTGCACCATTACCTGATGTGGTGTTTGTACGGTTTCGAGGATATAAGGGTCCGTCTTATATGGAAGACGACCCCACACTTGTGCCAATTGTTCCTGTAAGTCGATGCACGGACTGTCCATGCCGGTGCAAGCGTCTACAGGTTCCATTAAGATTGTCATGGGGAACCACAATCCATAAGTGCCAAGGAATGACTGTAGGCACAGGGGAGGCATTCAGGTATATTGTGATTCATCCTGGAAAACATGACTTTGAGGCTAAGAATCCAGGAGCCCTATTTGTTGCACTGTCAAGAGCAAAATCAGCAGGTGGAGAAGGTGTGGATCCTGATTTTGCCTTTCATGAAGATGTTCTGCTCAATGATGATAGATTGAAGCCTGTGAACACTCCCACTACCCGTGCTAGAGCTGTGGAAATGGAAAGGCTGCATGTCTTAGCCACTCAGTGTCAGGAAAGAGAGGGTTTAGGACCAGCATATCGAAATGCAACCTTCCTCAGACTGGTGGAGTGGGCACAGTCTCAAAGTCATTGAGGTACATTAAGTATTTCTCAATTAGTCCACTGCATTTTGAGTAAAATGCATAAAGGTGTGATGCAATCAGTTTGTGTTACCTGTCAGTCTGTGATTGGCCACATAAAATAGCACTTAACCCGTTGCCAGCAATCTCTCTTTGATATGTGGCACAAGAATTATGAAAACCAGCACAGTCGACTGTAGGCGTAATGTATGCTTGAAGGTTGATGCACTGTGGTGATTTATACTGAGCAGATGGCAGCTAGCAAAGAGATGTGCCCTGGATGCTGGGTAAACAATCACCATAAAATTCACAAAATACTTAATGACATCAGTTGAGTTATTTTCTTTCTAATCATGGAGTTATTATTTATATATTAGGAAAAAGGATACTAGTTAAAACACATTGTTATCATAAATATGATAAATTTGTGGCTAAATGATAAAATTCATGATAAATTGGTGATCTTTCTCAGGTAGTACCTAGTATAAACAAATAATGGCATGATTTCTATGTGATATTTAGCATAGATTTCACTCGTAATATCTCACCAGTACAAATACGATGATGAATTTGTGACAAAATGATAAAATTCATGATAAATTGGTCATGCTTGTTAAACATGGATGTCAAGATTAGAATCGTTAAGTAATAAAGCTATAGGAAAAGGAAGCTAATTAAGACACATTTCTATCATAAATAAAATGCTAAATTTGCAGCTAAATGATAAATTTGTGATAAATTGGTCATCCTTATTAAAATGGATATGAAAATGAAAATCATTAAGTAATAAAGCTATAGGAAGTGGAAACCTATTGAAACACATTTCTGTCATTTATATTACTACCTAAGAAATTTCTGCAATTTCATTGTTTGAGAGCTGAAGTATTTCTGCTTAATTTGAAACACAGACATGCGAAAATTAGTTTCCATGGTAACTAAAATCACAAAATCATGTCATCGCGCAACTTACAAAAGAGTGGCAGAAAGATTTCCAGATTTTGAAGTTCAAGATATGTTATAACTCAAACAAAATTCAGTAAACCAAACTAATGAGAAAAGTGCATTGACCTGGCTTAGTGTTGGGGCAAGCTGGGCCAAAAGCATGAACTTTGAAGCCAATTTACTCGCTTATGAAGCAAAAAAACACTGGACGAAAATTTACAAAAGTTCTTCTCTGAGATATGTAAGAAAGATGATTCAGAGTACAAACCAGACTGGTTGACAGTTATGCTGGCTTCATTGGAGTGACAGCTGAGAGAAAACTGCAGGGAAGTCCTGGAAGGAAAAGCAAGGTTCCTTCGTCAACAAGGTTTTGGTTAAAGACCTTATGCTGCAAAGGCACTCAACTCTCAAGATGAAGAGCTGTTATGGTCCAAAGCCGTGCTTTGAAGCTATTCACCACAGTCACTGATACACACCACGTGGTTCCTGCTAACCCAACACTTCAGTTTAAGGGGCTGTCAGGAGAACCACGACAGGTACATTGAATATTTTCCCTTCAGCACCGATGTAATACGAAACAGTGGTCCATTTTGTCATGCTGACAATGAATGACCCAAGACACAAGTGTGGTATAAATTACAGAGAATGGGCATCAACAGCATCAATTCCTTTATAAACAAGATGGCAAGTCAGGCAGAAGTACAAGGCAAAAAGCTCACAAACCATGTACAGTGCTCACAAAACCTTGGTGAAGAAGCTGAAAGCTGCAAATCAACCTTGGTCAGCAATTATTGGTGTGACAGGACATACCAGCAAGAGCTTGTTTGCTGATTATGAAGGCAATGACGATGAACGAGCCATTTCTTCTATCATCAGTGCAGAGTCTGCAGCGTTACAATCCAGTAGAGTGTGTCAATGACTTGAAAGATTAGATACCGTAAACACAGCTGTGGCTAACACTATGCTCATGAATGACAAGAAGTCGATGACCGTAATCATTTCCATGGTTGTGAAGTCAACATAAATTACAAGATTGCAGGACAGGCAAAGAACACTGATTAGCAGCAGAAGTTTGGATCTGCTTTTGAAGTTTCAAAATCTGAGAAACTTTGATGACCTCTATGTCCTTTCAAAAGCATGTTTCACAAAACTTGTTAAAGATCACATGTTTTATAAAGCCAATCAAATACGTGTGGCAAAATAAACAAATGGCATTACATAAATTTCTCAGGTAGTACTTAGTATAAACAAATAATGGCATGATTTGTATGTGATATTTAGTATAGATTTCACTCATAATATCTCACTGTCCAGTACAAATACAGTAATAAATTTGTGGCAAAATGATAAAATTCATGATAAATTGGTCATGCTTGTTAAACATGGACATCAAGATGAGAATCACTAAGTAATAAAGCTTCTTCATTTGTTTTTAGATATCCATTTACCTTAATGCCGGATGATAAGTATAATGTATTTTGTGAATTTGTTTTGAGTGATGTTGAGAGAATTTACCGGACAGCATGGGCCATTGGTACTGTTTTGGCAGCTCTGTCACTTTGACATTGAGCGGTTGGCCATAGTAGATACACTTGCAACTGATGCCAGCTCTGTGGTACACAGGGCTGTCATTAATGATTTCAGAAGATGGTCTCTCAGAGATGTTAAGTCAGAGAAAGTAGCAGGTCAAAAATCTAACAATTCTTCCTGTAGCTGTTATTAATATTTTACTCATTTTCAAATTAAGATTAGCTGACTGATTTTACTATAGTACCTGGCTGTAAAATCTGGTTGCCAGTTTCTAATGGCAGCCCTGGATACTCTGAGTGGATGGCTAAACCTGAGGCAGATGCCAGCTCCCTTGTGTAAGGTTGAACAAGGTTGTAAATGGGGTTAATGTATTCTTTACAGTATATCAATGATTTTCATTCATAATCACTGTGTAAATGGCAAGATATTAAGAGACTAATAATACATTTATGAAAATAATAATTAATGAGGTGCTTGACTTGAATATTAAGGAGACTTTTAACCTTTTAGCTTCAGGTCATTAATAACTACAGTTGAACCAGAACCCCATTTACAACCTGTTAGAGCAGATGGCAGCCTCCAGTACATTGCTATGCAGATGCCAGCTCTGTGATATAAGCAAGTGTTAGCTAAACGTTATAATAGCGCTGAAATTGCTGGGGACTCACAACAATTTCAGAAACAGAGATAGTTTATCCAAAGACAATAACATTTCATATTGCAGAATTTTAATTCACAAATCATCTATATCGTGTCCTTTGTATCATAATAGGTTGATCGAAACATGCAGCTTTGGTTTACATCATACATTTTTAATTTGGGATGTATTTTGTAATAATGTGAAAATTAAAAAAAAACTTGTGCAATCAAACAACCAGATGGTACCTTCAACTTCAGATTGGCTGTACCTTCAGAAGAAGCGTGAAACTCTTCTTGTATAAGTTCTATATTGTAGTGTATTGCATTTTGTGTGAATTTTTATAATGTTTGTGTTTCAATGCTGACGTTAACACTGAAAAACCCTTTGGGGAGTGTTAATAATTGCCCAGCAACAAAGAGTGAAGGTGGTGCCTTCATGAAACCCCTGTCTGTTAGAGCAGCTAATACACAGCCAGGTCTACGATAAGATCTTCAAAAATGCTGTGGGGGACTGGGAACCCTCTTAAAAATGCATTTCTGTGTAAAAGTGGTAAAAGACAATTCTTGCAAAATCAAACTTACAAGTCAGATTCAATATAATACTTTGCATCGAAACATTGACTGTAGCACTTTAATTTGAGCAATAATATATATATTTTTTATTTTATCCACTCAAAAACTCTGCACAGCTTAATTTTTTTTCTAATTACTTATAATGTTTTGGCACCCAATTTATGGGATGGGGTGGGGACTTTGATCTGAAACGCAAATTTGGAGTCAAACCTCCCCACCTGGGGGTAAAGTTTTGAGTAGAAAGTTCCCTACTATAGGGATTGAGATCCAAGAGGCTTAGCTGTTAAATGCTTAAACAATACACTCCAGGTTTAAAAATTTTATTTTTTCTTTTAACAACAGTGATGAAAGAACACTGAAAGAAAATGATGGTTATAGTAATGATAGATTGGGGAAATTTTCCTTACCTTTCTTTCCTCTATCTTGTTCATAGCAAGTTTCTAAGGGCTGGTTCACACTTTGACATAAGCACATAAGCATAAGCATAAGAAAAATTAATAAAGGTGTGAACTGGGGTTACATAAGCATAAACATAAGTTCAGTGAATGGAAAAACTTCCATTCCTTGTGTTTGTGCTTATGCTTATATAACTCTGGTTCACACATATATTTTTCTTATGCTTATGTCAAAGTGTGAACCAGTCCTAATCTGTAGGCTCCGCTCTGTCAGTTTTCAAGAAGGCAGCATCGCAGCGTGTATTTTACCATGGTAATTTCCAAGCTTAGGAAATGTTCTTTGATGAATGTTATCTCAGTTTTCCAGTTTGACCAAACTTCCCAACCATGGGGCCAGCATTCTCTTCAAAGTTCATCAAAATTCCCCACCCAAGACAGGAAATGTTGTTCAAAGTCCCCCCCCCTTCCCCGCCCCTATGGGACTAACATTGAAACAGCTGTAGGTGCATTACAGGCTATCAAGGTCTTTCATTTCTCTACCAATTACTAAGGTTTCCAAAGACTGATCATATCATTTCATTAGGTTTGTAGCCTGCATGTAGACATCTTCTATTTCATTTATTTTTTTGGGGAAAAATGACTTTCTTAATAGATCCTCTCTCTTTTATTTTGCATCGTGTATCCTGCAACATTTACTCACCACCAGAAATATTGAAGGTAATGATTACTTTAAAAAAAAAATGTTCAGCCAGTTTTGGGGGCTTAAAAAGCTTTAAAACCATTGGCAAAACTGTTGTCTTCACTGAACATGTGATGATATTTGCAGGGTTTGAATAAAGCTCTTAACACTTGGGCCATAAATTAAAGGGGAAAAAACTTGCAGACTGGCCAAGAAAACAAGGATAGTAAGAGGTATGTATCACAAAACTTTCTTGTGTTTCAGGAAGTGTTGTTATGTACCACAAAATATTGAGCTGTGTTTTGCCCCTGTAGGCCACCGTAGAGGCCCTTTGAAGAAGTCACTATAATATAGAAACTCTATGATCTTCCATTGAACAACTTGAACAAGACTGTTATTTTGGATTGGCTATCCACTGGTCCCAAGTACCCATTTATCACATTTTCCAATGGGTAATGGAACAGAAGCATCAAAATGGCATTCAAGCTGCTTGATCATTTATAATCTGCTTGCAGGCGATAATTTGTGTTTTTAAGGGTGAGATTTGATTCCCATATAATTTTGGACGAGTAACAAAGTGAGGGGAAAAGGGAGAGAAGGTTTCTCTCCTCTACCCCTCCCCCACCTCATTTTTTTCATTATTTTCAAGCACTTTCTACACAAATTTCACGTGCTCTTGAAAGGACTTCAAGGAGTAGCACAAACCCAGAAATAATGAGATTAGCACTGACAAAAGACCCTGGTCTTCTACAAATTTTGAGGAAGGAATGATTTTTTCATTCAAGATTTACTTTTGAATTTAACCACTTGCCGCACAAGTTTACCAAAGTTATTTTTTTGCAACGGGCTGGCCTTCGATATTCAATGCATTCCCCATTCATCTACAGCCTCTCCATTATTTTAAAATGACAACATCTTTCACGTCAAGAAAAAGGTTTCGAAGGGCTATTATTCCTTAACTCCTTCGCGTTTCAAGCAATCAAAAATCTCTCTCCTGATTACATAAAGCTGTGTTATGGGATATTTTGTGAATAGTTTGGTGATTTTTAGGTATATTTCAGGAGAGATAATTTTTCTCAAAGGATTAGGTAAAATTGAGGGAAATAGGAAATATTGAGCATTTAATGAATGTTTAACATTGGATTTAAATTTAAAGTTGGAAATTAGTAGACTGACACCAAATAGCTCCCAAGCAACCTGCAGTGCCCTTGTGGATCCTTGTGGGGTGTCAACTTACTGGAAGTGTTTCAAAGCAGTTTTACTCCATTACCATCCCTTCTTCAAACTCCTTAAAATTTCATACAAATCCACGTTTACCCCACCTTAAGTATAAGGGCAGTAAGAATAAATACCCTGGAAGCTCCGCTTTTAGGCTTGCCTAAATATATATATTAGGGTTGGTGATATAATTGTAAAATGGTACTCGACTACCCACACGCTACAAACCCAAGGCTCTGGTTTTGCGTCATTGCAATCAAAACTTATGAAAGTTTATTCCTCAAAAGATGAACTGCTCGCCCTGCAAGCTAACAACCCAAACGACTCGAACGTGCTTTCGATTGAGCGCGCTAATTCAGAGGAGCCTTCTACAGCGGCCGTTTTTGACATCTCTTCAAATGAATCAAGATTCAAATTCAGATTTGAAGAATCTTGAAAATCAATTTAATGATTTTCCAGACCAAATTTTATCGAAATTAAATATGCAAGCAGGCCTTTCACACGATGAAAGGGTTCAGCCGAAATGGGAAGCTGATGATCAACTCATTAACACCCTCAGACAAAAGAACGAAGGCTTGAACAATGAAATTAGCATACTGAAAGAGTTGCTACGCGAGGAAGAAGCAAAACGAGCAAAAATTGCCGAGGAGCGCGACTCTTACAAGACTGCTCTCCAAGTACTTACCAAAGAACTTAACACAGCAGAATCTAACAGTCTGAGTTCAATCCATGATCAACCGGATGATAATTATGTCGAATCAAGGAAAAATCGTGGACCGAACAGCAGAACAAAGAACACCAAACCGGTTAAAGGCCAAAAATCTGGTAGCCAAGCGCCCAAGACTGGACAGAAACAAACACCGGCCAACTCCACAAACCGTTTCGCTCCACTTAGTCACGAGGATAAGGATTCCAATCAAAATTCCATTTCTTCTAATAACTCAACAAACAACTTCACAACTGTGCTTGTTGGCGACTCGATAATCAAGCAAATACAGGGTTGGAAGTTGGGCAAGAAAGTGGGTCATCGCGTAGTTGTGAAATCTTTTTCGGGGGCCACCACAAGCGACATGAAACACTATTTAAAGCCAACCCTGGAGAAAAACCCTCAGCAGATACTTCTCCATGTGGGAACAAATGATCTCCGAGACCAGAATCCGAATATGATAGTTGACAACGTTGTGGAACTTGCAAGGAAAATTGAAAGTGAAACAAATGCCCGGATTATATTATCCGAACTGGTGACAAGATCGGATAACGTTTCCAGTGATTCAGTGAAAACTGTAAACAAGAAGCTGAAGAAATTCTGTAACCAAAACAACTGGAAACTCGTCCAGCACCAGAATATCACGATAAATGACCTAAATCAGAGTGGACTTCACTTAAATAACAGAGGTAACAATATTTTATTCAATAACTTTGTAAATTGCCTAGATAATCAGTCTGCATGATTATTACGTATTTCCTCTATCAACCATTCAAACGGACTTGTTTTACCCAGCCAAGGTCACTTGGTTGCTTCTCTACCTATTACGCACGATCCTGCCAAGAACGTCCAGCTACTGCAAGTTGAGGAAAATCAAACTTTTGATTCTCCCACTCTTGGCCTCCCTAATGTTAGAGGTTTTAAGATAGCTGCTCTAAATATTGCCAGCCTTCCGGGGCATATTGAGGAATTAAGAACGTATATGGCTCTTAAATCCGTCGATATTCTAGCAGTAAATGAAACACGTCTCAATGATGATTCGGTGTCAAGCAGTGAAATGAGTATATGCAAGTGAAGAGAAATGAGAAATGAGAAATGAGAAATGAGTATACTTGGCTATTGTCTTGAGAGAAACGATCGTAATAGGCATGGTGGTGGGGTTGCGCTGTATATTAGAGATACTATAACTTACGAGTGCTTGTTAAAACATGACAGTCAAGTAAATCTCGAATGGATTGCTGTAAAGGTGATAAAACCAAATGCTAAACCCTTTATTGTTGGGACACGGTATCGACCTCCTGGGTGTGGCATTGAAATCTTAAACGCTTTTGTCACTCTTTTGCAACACCTGGAAACCTGCGATTTGGAAACCAATATCATAGGTGATTTTAATTATGATATCTTAGCAAATCCCCAAAATCATCAAACAAGACATTTTCTTGAATTATGCAATTTATATCAATATTCACAGTTAATTCAAGTCCCAACACGTACAACTGCCTCCTCTAGTATAATTTTTATTAATTGATTTATTTTTAACTAATAATCCCTGTAAATTTTCTCATGATGGAGTCTCCCATATTGGCATAAGCGACCATTCTCTCATCTATGCAATTAGGAAATCTTTTATCTCTACTGGCGCTCCTACTATTATAAACAGTAGACAGCTAAGAAACTTTGACCCAACCGTGTTTCGAAGAGATCTGGCACTAGTTCCGTGGCAGTCTGTAGTGAATATAACAGATCCCAACGTAGCCTGGAATGCCTGGAGGAATATGTTTTTGAACATATGCAATTCACATGCACCTTTTCGACGAAAGAAGGTCCGAAATTCAAACTCTCCCTGGCTTACCCCTGATCTCAAAAAGTTAATGTTTGAAAGAGACAAAGCGAAAAAACTTGCATCTAGAGTGGGGTCTAGCGAAACTTAGATGAGCTTCAAGGCTTTGAGAAATAAGGTCAACACTGCTATAAAAAAGGCAAAACTCTCATATTATAATTCGTTTTTCATGAACAACCGAGGCAACATTAAGAACACGTGGAAAGGGATTAATATCATTTTCGGTAAAATACCGCAATCCACCAGAATCCATAGCCTAAAAATTGGCGATATCATTTACACTACCCCTGATGAAATTAGCAATGGGCTGAGTCACCATTTCTGTAGTGTAGGACCAATTTTAGCAAATGAGATTCCCCTCACAGACTCAAAGTTTACTGACTATGTTTTTCCTCTGCCACATGTCTTTTCTCTAACTAAAACATCTAATGATATTGTACTAAAATTGATTCAATCGTTACCGCTGAACAAGGCAAGTGGTCTGGATGGTATTTCCGCTAAACTGTTAAAAGAGGCGGGACCTATCGTCTCTGCATCCTTGACCTACATCATAAATCAATCTTTAACTATCGGCATTTTTCCTAATGATTGAAAGGTAGCTGGAGTCACTCCTATTTACAAGGATGATATCAAAACTAATCCAAATAACTATCGACCTATATCTGTCTTGCCGATTGTCAGCAAACTTATTGAGAGAGTAGTCTTCGGCCAGTTGTATGATTTCTTTCTTTCTTTTTTTTATATTAAATACACTAACTCTTACACTAACCCTTATTACAATTAAATACTAGCAGTACTTGGAAACAATTAATAACATTTCTACCAAAGTTAACACAAACTAACGGTACTTACGGAACAATACTGCACTACTTGCATTACACTATTTACAGAATGGTAACAATTATCTTTATGACATGTTTTAAAACGTAAATAAAATTAACAGCTACAAACAAGACTGCGGCTGGCTTAAAGAAAAGAGTTACAATGAACGAGAGTGGAAATAAAAGGACGAAGCGAAGTGACATTTATAGTAGTTTATAGTAGTTTTACCCAGATATTTAAGAATTTATGTAGCTTTCCTTGGGCAATATAGCTTTGCTTTAAGACATCGAGTTTATCTATCTTGGAGGCGGAGAAGAAAGCCTTCAAAACATTAGTTGCCATCACATTGAGCTTGTCGCGAAGATATGGAATTTTGTAATAAGAAGAGTGACATTAAGTGCCTGTTTATTTTTGATGCTATTATGCCAACCGTATAGGATGTTAGATTCATTCAAATTGACCACTTGTTTGAATTTCTGGTACCACCAGCTGGTGAATCTATCCCAGAAATCCTTAGATACAGTACAGTGGTACAGTAGGTGGTTTATTGTTTGCTTTTCGGTAGCACATAGGGAACAAATGTCGCTATCAGTAATGCCAGCTCGAAAAAGGCTGAATTTGGTAGGTAAGATGTGGTGTTATATTTTATACTGGAAAGCAATTAATTCCGAGTCTTTGGTTATTAGGAAAGGCAACCTGTACACCTTGTGGATGCTTTCTTTGGAGAAACCGTAATTTAGAATTCTGTTCTCTGATGTTGGTGGACTTACGTTGTTGGTTAGAAGTATAGAGTACGCGACACGGGTCGACGGAAGGTCTTCAAGAGGCGGGTTTAGGTGCGAGTTATTTTGATTTAATATATTTTTCCATTCTGTAGGAATGGCAGCGACGAGGCCATAGTACAGTGTAAAGGGAATACTGATGTTCACTTTGAGAATGAGCTCGTCCAGTGAGAAGAAGGTGTTGTCTTCTCTTAAAAACTGTTTAATACGTATAATCTTAGCCTCAAATAAGGGTTTGAAAAAAAAACTGGCCGGTCTCCAATCAGAATGCGACTATTATTCCAAATGATTTTGTTGTGAATGCATTGGTCCTCCGAGAATTTGTCAGCATTGTATTCTTGCCAATACTTTAGCGTGTGGTAAAAAGGTGGAAGGTTGTCAAGGTTGAGATGCTTGATATCGTATTGACATTTGGTTAGAAAGGATAAACCTCCATATTTGGCAGCGGTGAACTCTGGTATTATTTTCCATGCTGGTTGAACGTTTTCGGTGGTTCTCTTGATCCAAGCAATTTTCAGCGCTTTATTCATGATTTCAAAATCCATCATTCTCAACCCTCCTTGACTTATGTCACTTATTATGGTCTTTCTTTTTATTTTGGCTGGTTTTCCTTCCCATATAAAATCGAAAGATAGTTTGTTTATTTCTTTGACGTAACAATCGGGGATCTCGAGCACAGAGGTGTTATAAATTAGCTTCGACAAACCTAGGGTTTTCACTATTTTGATTCTGCCATGGAGGGTAAGCTTCCTTCTTTTCCAATTCTTAAGCGTATTTTTCAATTTGATAATTTTCTCTCCAAAATTCAGCTTATTTGCAGCGTCGGAGTTGTACGAAAAGAAGATGCCGAGAGCTTGAATCGGTTCTTGAGGCCATTTGAAATTATATGGGGTATCAGTTTTGTTTCTCCAAGCTCCAAGCCACATCGCCTCTGTTTTACTTGTGTTTACTTCTAGACCCGAGTTGTCTTTAAATTCACTTAGAAGCTTCAAAAGGTTAATAACAGATTGATGGTCGTTAACGAATACTGTAGTATCATCAGCGAATTGGGTGACTTTTATTTCCTTTCCGCCAACGGTAATGCCTTTTATGTCATTGTTGCTGTTCAAAGCCCTTGCGAGAAGCTCAATACCAATTACGAAAAGAAGGCCCGATAAGGGGCATCCTTGCCTGACACCTCGGTGCAATTGAAAAAAGGTGACGCGTGACCATTATTTAGGACACAGCTAGATACATTGTGGTAGATGACTTCTATCCATCTTTGAATATTTAGGCCAAAATTGAACAGGCGAAGCGTGGATAATAGATAGTTCTATTTTACTGTATCAAAAGCTTTTCGGAAATCCAAAAAGATTGCGATTCCAGGCATATTTAAGCGCTTAGTGAGAAACATGACATCTTGGATTAATCTGATGTTTTCGCCTATATAGCGGCCTTTTACATATCCGGTTTGATCAGGATTAATGATTTTGGGCAAGGTTTTTTCTATTCTTTTGGCAATGACTTTGGTAAGTATTTTATAATCTACATTCAATAACGAGATCGGGCGTAGATTTTCAAGTATATGATTTCTTAATGAGGCATGATTTACTTGCCGATGCTCAGTCGGGTTTTCGACCTTGTCATTCCAATTTGACTGCCCTTCTAGATATAACCAACGATTGGTTTTCTAATACGGATAATGGCTTACTAAATGGAGTTCTCTTTCTCGATCTTAAGAAAGCCTTCGATACTGTTGATCATGAAATACTACTTAGAAAGCTTAGTTTCTATGGGGTTGACTCCATAAGCTTAAAATGGTTTCAATCATATCTGACTGATGGTAAGCAAAGAACTTATGTAAATGGTTCTCTTTCTGATTACGGCTCCACTGTTTGTGGTGTCCCTCAAGGTTCCATCTTGGGACCCCTATTGTTCTTGATTTATATAAATGATCTTCCCGCGAGTGGTCTATCCTCAACACCAAGACTGTATGCTGATGATACTTGTCTTACCCGTACTTCTCATGATGCTACTGACCTACAAATAAAGCTGAACATTGATCTAAACAAAATCCAGTCTTGGCTTCAAGCAAATAAACTTGGTCTTAATGTGAAGAAAACGAAATATTCCATTGTTGCTACTCAATACAAGATCGCTCATCTAGATCATCAACCTGATGTAAGAATAAATGGACATTTTGTTGAGAGAGTCAGAACCCACAGATATCTAGGGGTCGAAATTGATGATACTTTAACGTGGCACTCTCAAATTGATCAGATTGTTAAAAAAGTATCAGCTGGCCTGGCAATTCTAAAGCGGGCTAGGGCACTAGTACCGCGAGATACCCTAATTAACATGTACAATTCCCTGATTGTTCCATATTTCGACTATTGTAGCCCAGTATGGGGTTGTATCGGAAAATGCCAATCTGAGAGACTCCACAAGCTACAAAATAGGGCTGCTCGTATAATAACAAATTCTGACTATACGACGCCATCTTCTTGTTTATTACATGACCTTGGCTGGGATACACTAAACAGCTGGCGATTACCATGTTTAAGGTGGTCAATGATCACTTTCCTCTTCGCCTTCATGAACTTTTTCAAACAACATCGCAAGTTCATACCTATAACTTGAGGGACTCGGCTCATAATCTTTTTATTCCCAGACCACCCTCTAAGGCTGGAAAACGTAGTCTGAACTATCGAGGTGCTACACTATGGAGCAGCCTCTCAACTACTAGCAAAACCCAGACCTCTATTACTGGCTTCAAAGAATCTCTGCTGACATAGTAATCGCTTCCTGTTACAATCTTAATGATCATTTTATTTAGGATTTAATAGCTTTTATTATATGATGAGTTATAGTATTAGTTTCTTAGTTTTAGTATTGCTGTTTGTTATTAGTATTAGAATTAATATTAGCATAAGTTGTACAAGTTGCATTAGTAAAAAATAGCGCTCTTAGATTACTTATGGATAGTTATTGTATATTTAAGTTACACACGGCTCGATGGAAGAGCATATTTTTGTATGAGATTGATACCGTGTATAAATAAAGCTTATGTATGTATGTATGTATGTATGTATGTATGTATGTATGTGTGTATGTATGTATGTATGTATGTATGTATGTACAAATATTGAGTGAAAACAGTGGGGTAAACCTCGAACCGGTCTGACTTGGTTTCACAGCGTTTCGGCTGTTCAGCCTTCTTCAGATGGAGGTTAAAAACTAAAAACCGTTGAACCGTTGGACTTAATGGATTAACTCGTTCCATTACAGTCATTTATATAAACTGCACAAATAATCATTATGTCTATTACGTCAGTGCGACGTCGATAATTTGATCAACAAGCAGTTCTAATTTCAAACGAAATGATTTTACGCTCTCGACACAAAAGAGGGAAGACCGCCGCACGCGCAAGATTTCCCCACCGCCGCTATTAACATCAGAGAAGAAACAGTTTCAGCTACATAATTCTCAAGTGGTAAACAGATGACGAGGAGGCACAAGCAGCAAGAAAATTTAAGGAAGACAAAATACGCTCGCAGGGTCCAACAAGTGACAGAATAGAGACATTTGTTTTAACATATTAATAAACGTGAAATCCAAAGGATACACAACGCCTTGCTACACAAATATTATTAAGTAGTTAAATGAAGAAAGTACCAACAGCGAACTACCAACTGTTCCTTTTTGAATGAAAAAAACATTTATATGTCGTGAGTGGGAATCGAACCCGCGTCCCCCTGGGTCCCAGTCGGGTGTGCTAACCACTGCACCATCACGACAGAGGATCCTGCTAACTTGTGACGGGATCGTTGGATTTCCAGCTACTATCTATAAAAATGATTAACAAACTTTTCTTCATCACAGTTTAATTACATCTGATTACATTTCAGTACAAGTGTGAAAAGACAACAGTGATTAAAGGACGAAGTTTTTACTGCAATAGCCCGGAAAGTCTGCGATTTTTTAACTGACAGCGAGAATTGCTGTTGAGGGGCAACATATTGCAGGCATTTTTAATGCTGCAGCTGTTGAAAATCGTGTTTACGTTTGGCAAAGAGTTGTTGATTGCTCTTTGCGAGTTTGCAATAAAGTCAACAAAGCGAAGCCGAGGTTAAAACCGTCTGGACTTCGTTTGGCTTTTCTTCAACCAATTCTTTACCCAAAAACTGAGCGACAGCAGGGAAAGAGTTTTAGTATCCAAAATGAAATATTGGATAGAAAACATGCATTTGGAAAAAAGACGAGCATTTTTTTACTCCAAACAGCATGGAAACATCAAAACGTAAGAAAACAAAGAACGATGCCGGCGAATGTTTCTTTGGCGTTCCTCGTAGAAATTGGAAAACCAAGACAAGTAACAAACATAACTCGTAGTCACAGAGACAAATCACCATATGTCCATATAAAAGACACAACAGGAGTACTAACCTGTCGACAGTTTAAGACAGTCAACAATCACTCCGAACGCAGAGCTAAAGCAGAAGCCGTCACTTCACACAAAACTATTGCTTTGCTAATCAGATGCGAATCGGGCTTTTTTCACCGTCACTTTGTGTTACTTCCCACGTCTACTGAGGAAGCTTTTTCAATAAAAGGAGAAGATCAATCCTAAACTGCATTTATTTTTCCTTCGGCCAACGAAGGGTTACTCACCAAAGTTTTAACTTCCAAAGAGGTTCTTATGCCAATGAAATCCTCCTCTGAAGCAGCCCGAAGATCGAGAACTGAGCACCACCCGGTCTTGGAGGAGGGTCTCAATGGGGTGGTGGCTTTTACGGTTATCGGCTAAAATTTTGGCTCTTTTACGGCTATCGGTTAATTTTTTTCAGTTACGGTTAACAAAAGAGTTAAAAATTAATTTCTTTTGTTGCAAAAGGTTAAATATTAATAAACCTGTGTTTTTTTTAAATCTTTGAAGCAAAGAAAAAGTCTAATGATCATCTCGGGCTTAAATAAGTTATTCTTTTGAAACACTTTAATATTTGATAGATCATACCACTTCTAATATTTTTTTACGTATAGAATTGTGAACTACGAAAAAGGATTCAATACAAGGGCACACACAACTTAACTTACGTCATACATTCTTACATTTACTTGTAGGAGTGGTGTTCTGTTTGTCCTTATATGGTGTTATATGCGTGTTAAATTGTCTCAAAATATAGCCATGCCATGTATTTTGCAGCTTCTAGTATCTGTTGTCCACGTGA
>OX419346.1:7025683-7085683 GCA_948470475.1 Galaxea fascicularis
CAGTATTTAATGACATTCATAAGTTCTTCATTTACAGTTGATTCCAAATCTGCAATATTTTTAGATGAAAAAAAAAATGTTGGTGTCATCAGCGAAAATTCGAAATTGGGAGATCATTTATATACAATAAAAACAGCAGGGGACCAAGGGTTGATCCTTGAGGGACTCCACAAGTAATAAGTTTGGGAGAAGACTCAACATCACCAATTTTCACAAATTGATAACGGCCAGTTAGATAATTTGAGAACCACCTCAATGGGGTTCCACGCACACCATATTTGCACATCTTGTCTAGCAAAATTCTATGGTTGATGGTGTCGAAGGCTTTGGAGAAGTCTAAAAAAATACCACATGTAAACATGTTATGATCCAAGGCAGTTTTAAGGTTATCGATAGTTTCTAGTATTGCATGCTCAGTGGAATGACCCTTCCTAAAACCAAATTGATACTCAAATAGAATATTGTGTTTTTCAAGAAAGGAAATCAATTGGTCATATACTAACTTTTCCAAGACTTTACTGAAAGAAGATATAACAGCAATCGGCCTATAGCTCCCAGGCTCACAGGTACTTCCATTTTTAAGAATTGGGGTTATTCTTGAAACTTTAAAAATATCAGGAACAATTCCAGTCATGATGGATTCATTATAGATTTTTGAAAAGGGTGTTGCAAGATACTCCGCAGCCAACTTAATAAACTTGTTAGGTATATTTATGTAAGATTTATTTTCATCTAAGCCTGAAAACAGAGTAAAGACTTGGGTTTCTGTCACTGGTGATAAAACAAAAGAGGAACAAGGGGAGCAATTTATATATTGGGTAGATATATATGTTGTGCCGCGTAGCACTATAAACACAAGTGGTGAAACAGAGAATTAACTCTGCAGTGTAAATTAAAGTGCTAGAGAAACCCATGAAAAACCCACTGGGCGTTAGCCCTAGTAAAGGGTATCAGGGAACCACACGAGGCAAAGAAAAAATTCTTATGACCTCGGTGGGAATCGAACCCACGACCTCCGGATTAGATCTACCGTTGCTCTGCCGACTAAGCTACGAGGTCGGACAGAGAAAGTCAGGGACGATTAAGGTGGTGAATCGCGGCGAAGAGAAAGTAAGGGTACATATATGTGCCTCGTGTGGTTCCCTGATACCCTTTACTAGGGCTAACGCCCAGTGGGTTTTTCATGGGTTTCTCTAGCACTTTAATTTACACTGCAGAGTTAATTCTCTGTTTCACCACTTGTATATATTGGGTAGGACTTATAGAAGGGTCAACATCCAATTTGCTAGCTAGGCTTGGACCAACATTTACAAAATATGTATTTAACTGTTCAGCAATATCAACTGGATTAGTGAAGGTCTTATTGCCGATTACTAGGGAAATGTTCGTCGAACAATGCAAATGCGTTAACAGGCTAATTGCAGACTCAAGGATGAAGTTTTACGCTGACACCATTAAGGACAATAGTTCTAATCCGCCGGTATTGTTCTCAACGTTTGTAAAACTGTTACATCTCAAGGCAACACCAAAACTACCATCGCATGAAAACGCCATTGATCTCGCGAACACCTTTGCTGAGTTTTTTGAGAATAAGGTTCGGTCTCTCAGGGATAACATGCTAGAAGTTACCGACTTGCCTCAAGCTTCGACCTGTCATATTCCTACGGAATTGCTTGAATTGTCTCCAACTAATGTTACAGAATTGTCTTCTCTTTTACGTACTACGGCTGGGAAATCCTGTATCTTAGATCCAATACCTGGTGCTCTGCTGAAGGATTGTTACGATGTCTTGTTGCCTGTTATTGTGCGTATTGTGAACTTATCGCTTGATAATGCGACCGTTCCTATGAAACTCAAGGAAGCCGCTCTTACCCCCATAATCAAGAAAGAGGCCCTTGATCATGAACTCTATTCAAGTTACAGGCCTATTTCCAATCTCCGATTTGTATCCAAGGCAATAGAAAAAGTGGTTGCTGCTCGTTTGAATGAGCATCTCAATAATTGTGACCTTATGGAGCTATTTCAATCTGCTTATAGGGCCGGTCATAGCACTGAGACCGCACTGACCCGTGTTCACAATGATGTTCTCCGAGCTATTGATGATGGTCAGTGTGTTATACTTATACTCTTGGACCTTTCTGCCGCGTTCGATACTGTTGACCATTCCATTTTGTTGAATAGACTTGATCACTGCTTTGGAATCCGAGGCAAGGCTCTCACTTGGTTTCAATCCTATCTTCTAAATAGGAGCCAATTTGTTTATGTTGAGAACGAACGTTCCTCGAGCCGTTGTCTGAAATATGGCGTCCCACAGGGTTCTGTTTTAGGGCCCATGCTATATTCCATATACACTGCCCCGCTTGCTAATGTAATCAAACAGCACAACATGTCTTATCATTTCTATGCGGACGACACGCAAATTTATTTAAGCTTCTGTCAATCAGCTGCAGGGGAACCAGAGCATTCCACATCTCGAGTTGAACTGTGTATTAAAGACGTTGAACAATGGATGATGATAAACAAGTTGAAATTGAATGGTGATAAAACTGAACTGTTAGTCCTTAATGCTCGCCATCGGCCGACCCCCACACTCAATTCTATATATGCGGGATCTGATTATATCACTGCATCGACCTCTGCAAGAAATATCGGCGTCTGGTTTGACAATTTGGTTTCTATGGATAAACAGATCGCTTCCATTTGCAAATCTGCATTCTACCATCTAAATAACATAGCCAAAATTAGGAAATTTATATCTTTTAAGCACTGCGAGACCCTTATTCACGCATTTATCACTTCTAAGCTTGATTATTGTAACTCCGTTTTATCCGGTCTTTCCAAGAATCAAACTTAGAGACTACAGTTTGTTCAGAACAGTGCGGCGCGCCTCCTTGTGGGGACCAACAAGTATGATAACATAACACCCATATTGAGACAGCTACACTGGCTGCCTGTGACCGAGAGAATTGATTATAAAATCTTACTTCTAACATTCAAATCACTACATGGTATGGCACCTGAATATCTTTCTGAACTGTTATCTGTTTACAAACCTGGAAGATCATTACGCTCCTCGGGTAAATTTCTCCTTGTAACACCGAAATATAATCTTAAATCATACGGGCAAAGGGCCTTTTCTTGTGCTGCCCCTGCACTGTGGAACAGTCTTCCAGACGATATAAGATCTTGTAATTCACTGACTGTTTTCAAATCTAAGTTGAAGACATTTCTTTTCAAGCGTTACTTTATTTCATAGTTTTAGTTTTTAATTGATTAGCTTTAATGATTATCTTTTTTATTATTTTAATTGTGAATATTGTAAAGCGCTGTTGAATTTCTAGAAACAGCGCTATATAAGCCTATATATTATTATTATTATTATATAGAACCCTAGTTGGATATGACTGGCCTTTAGTTTTCCTCCGAATAAGATTTCCTATAAGTTTCCAGGTGGATCTTAAATTGCTCTTGCATCTTTTAAATTGGGATTGAAAATAATCTTTTTTATTCTTAGAGATAAGACGAGATAGGGTATTGGAGTATTTTTTGTATGCAATAATTTTTTCATGGTCATGGCTACAAAAATGTGATCGATACATCTTCTGCTTGAGTTTGATAGATTTTAGGATACCTTTAGTAATCCAAGGCTTACTCATTTGCTTCTGCTTAGCCCGGGAAGCTAGCTTCATTGGAGCATGTTTGTTAACAATAAATTGAATTGCATCAATTGCATCTTGAGTTTTTGCATGAAGAGTTTTAGAAGGGTGGAGAATTAGTGACCAATCAAGCTGGCTAATGTCAAGTATAAAACTTTCCTTATGAAAGTTAGAAAAATCTTGATAGTAACGCCTAGTGTTGGCTCTCTCAATTTGTGATTTAAGAATACAAAAGACAGGCAAATGATCAGAGATATCGATGGTAGCTATACCTGAAGTAATATGAGAAATAGATAAGTTGGTATAAATATGGTCAATAAGAGTAGCAGAATGGCTGGTAACACGAGTAGGCTTGGTAACTATTGGCAACAGACCATGCGAGAATAACATGTTTAAATACTCATCTGTTTCAGAATGGGAATTTGCTTTCATAAAGTCTATATTGATATCACCGAATAAAAAGAGATCATTTTTATTAAGGTTAATAGATTTGATAATATTATTAAGTTGATCTGCGAAATTTGTGAGATTGTTATTAGGATGTCTATATATACATCCAACCAGAATTGATCTCTTTTTCCCATTATCAATTTGACACCATGTTGACTCAACCTGGTCCATATCAAACCTTATATCACAGCGGGGGATAGCTTTTAAAGTATTAGATATATAGAGGGCAGTCCCACCAGCGCTAGTTTTTGAGTCCGTACGAAAGAGGTTATAATTATTCAAGTCTAGATTAGTGATAGAAAATTCATTAAGTTTTGTTTCTGTAATTCCTAATATATCAGGCTTTGAATCCAAAGAATTTAAAATTTCTTCAAGGGTATCAAAATTCTTCGATAAACTTCTTGTATTACAATGGAAGATAAATAAGTTAGGACCAGATTTCCTAATAAGCTTATTTAAATCATTAATCGAATAATAATCCGAACAAGGAGAAGCAAACATTAAATCTGGGTCGGATTCATCACATTTATCAGGATTTGGAAACAGATCAAATAAGTCTACAGTTTCATTTAAGTTTGGAACAGACCAGTTTCCAATAAGATGATTAAAGTCTCTATCAGAAACGGAAAAAAAGGCAAAATACTTACAGTTTCCTCATTGTCAGTCATTTTACCAATTAAGAGACACAATCTAAATATTCATCGAAATTAAACATTTCCATCAGTGATGACACTAGTAGGATTTCTTCATTATGAGCCATATTAGCGGTTTTGTGATAAGGAGTCTAGGTATTCGTCGAATTGCTCGAAAGAAACAAAGCTGTGTTTAGTCGAGGTGTCAGACTCACGAAGCACAATCTTGCCGTTGCTAGTCCAAAGATATTTGAAGTGATGATTTTTCTTGTAATCTAAAATCCTACCGAATAAACGCTTCCTGTACGGAGTCAAACTTTCATTTATATGAATCACAGCATTATGGTTAACAGGAGAGGACTCCGATTGAATTTGGACTGAAGGTAAATCTTTAGTTCGTTTAGACTTCAGCTTCTTGCGGGCATTGAAGACTTCATCCCTCTTCACTCGTCGCGTGAATTTAACAATAATATTGCGTTGTCGTCGACTATTCTTTGACGGTAGGCGATGGGCAATAGAAATATCATTCGGTTCAAGTTCGACATCAATTAACCTCGCTGTCTCAATTACTAACTGAGTAGGATTATCGTCAGCAATATCAGGAATTCCTTGGATCTCCAAGGTGTCGCGTCGGCCATATTGCTCGTTCGCATCGAGGCGGAGCTGAATGTCATAGATGTCATTTCTTACACATCCAACTTCTGTGTTAATGCCATGTATCCGGTCACTTGAATCCTTATTGTGTTTCTTCTGCTCCTGGATACCAATCAGGAGGGTATCATACTTCTCAGCAAGGAACTTTTGAGAAGTATCAAGGTCATTCATCTTTTTATTCAAGGCCGCCAAATCTGCCTTCAACGGTTGAATCACTCCTGATATTTCTCTCCTCACGTCCTCGAGCAGCTCTTCTTTCCACAATTTACGGAAATCACTTAATTTAAAACTCATATCCAGATTACTAAGCCAGCAAGAAAATAATTTAAAGGTAATTTGAAGATACTTTCTCAGAGAGAGTAAAATCGAGTAAAATCGTGACCGTCCAGCACGGACGGTATCTCTGTCCTTACCAAGGACATGGGATAGGGATTCGGTTTCAAATCACTATTATGGTCAGCAGCCCGATCAGCTCATAACTTGAGCCCGCAGTGTGCCTACGTGATACTGGTCAGCGGATACGTTGTTTTGACAGGCGTCAATTCACCATAAAATGGATGTTTAATATCAGATGTCCGCTGTAAACTGGGTGGCCAGCTGGAGTATGGCCACCATGTTGGATTATAATTATATTATTAACTATTAGGCCAGTTGGTCGTCATCGTCGTCGTCGTCGGTCGCGCCCACGAACAGTATCGCTAGCCAAGATTACCATGAGAAAAGCACTTGACGAGTTTCTATAGGTATGGGCCTCCGCTTTGCGGCCCTTCTGGCCACCGGAGATCCGCTATTACCATTACGAATTGTGCTCCACTCCGTCCAATTACTACTACTACTACTACTACTACTACTACTACTAATAATAATAATAATTAACAATAATGATAATTATGATAGTCCAACATGGCGGCCATACTCCAGATGATCTCCTTGGTATGGCCAGTTGACAAATGTCAATACAAGGTATCCGGTGACCAGTATCACGTGACCATATCGCGGGCTCAAGTTGAGAGCTCATCGAGGTCAGCTGTTGTTTTGAAGTTGATCACTGCACAAATACTGGTTTCCGATTGGATCGCAGGCTCACGCCAGGCCAATTTCGCGGGCTCAGCTGCAACTCGACGCGGTTTTTACTTCGTCAAGTAAACATCTTTACGGTCGATGCTTGTCGTGTTTAGGAGGAAAACGATTGGGAGAAAACGTATTCCTGCATTTTTCGGCGGTTTTAATCGAGAACAGGTTTGACATTTTAGTTTATGGGTCTTCCAGAGAAAGGATCGTGTGGTTTGGCAAGGTTTTAATCATGCAGTCGCTGTCTACGGACGTTGCTGTGTGTTAAACTGGACGGTTTTGCCGCCAAAAATTCTTATTTAAAGAAGCTTCCTTGGTAGGCATGACAAGTAAGTTAAATACTTTTGTGTGTAATGACGGCTTCTGCTTAAGCTCTGCATTCGGAGAAATTGTTGACTGACTTAAACTGTCCGCAGGTTAGTACTACTGTTTTGTCTGTTAGGCTACGTTCACACGGTAGCGGACGAATTTTCTACCGGTTGAAAATTTGTCCATTTAGGGGTTCCGTTCACACGGAACCACGCTAAACGTACGATTAGACGCCTCGCCGTTCAAAAATTTGAACACCAAAATCGAGGACGAATTTTTAGCCGGTACGGTCGAAAGTTTAACCGGCGCTTTGTGAACACCTTGACCGTTTAAATTTTTGTACGGCAGAGGTGTGGTTGCATGGATGCGTGATATCTAAGCTGGCCATGGATGACTGAAGAAAGATCTAGATTATGAAGATGCGATGTGTCGGATTATTAATCACTGTTCTTGCTAATATCTTGCAAATGGTTATGACATGCGAAGGTTTCAACGCACGAAGGCGACAGTGTGCTGGACTTCTGTTAATGTCAGATAAAGTGTAAAAGTCTATGGCCAAATTATCAAGGGCCGTTTCATCATCTGTCCAAGGGAAATATTTGTCGCTATCAGGTGTCGAATCTTTACCGTTATCGCTACCATCGATTGCCCTTCCACTTTCTAGACGCCATTTTGGAGTTTGCTAAAGTACTCAGCGCATGGGCAGATGGTAAAATTACTGACAAAAGATAAAATTCAACCGGTTAGTCAGTTCAGTGTGAACAGAGAGGAAATATAGCACGGTTCCTTGTGAACAACATGCCCGGTCAAATTTTTCAACCGGTCGAAAATTCGTCCGTTACCGTGTGAACGTAGCCTTATATGGACCTTTAGGCCAAGAAAAGTGATTAGCGATTTGTCTCAATTACTACGAGTTATGTTTGCTACTTGCCTTATTTTTCCAATTTCTACGAGAAACGCCGAAAAGACATTCGCATCGTTCTTTGTCGGTATTTTTACGCTTTCATCTGAACTTGGTTTGGACTCAAAAATCCGGACGTGTCTTTTCCAAAAGTTTTCTTTGCCTGCTGTCCCTCATTTTTAGGCACAAAATTTGTTGAAGAAAAGCCAGGCGAAGTCCGTACGGTTTAACACTTACATCCTTGGCTCCGCTTTCTAGTTTACATGTACACCTTTACAAGTCGGAGCCGGATTGACATTTGGAAAACTCTCGCAAAGAGCAACAACTCCTTTCCAAAAGTACTAAACGCGATTTTTAACAGCTGCAGCATTCGAAATGCCAGAAATATGTTGTGACTTACAGCAATTCTCGTTGTTAATCAAAAAATTGCAAACTGTAAAGGCTAACTGCAGTATAAAGTTTGTCTTTAATCGGTTTACGGCCGACAGTGTTTTTCTGAAATCCATTTGTTTGTATGTTGTTATTGCCAATCTGTTATCGTTAACAGTGATATAAAAAATAATACCACCCACCAATTGTAGTCAAGGTTTGTAGTTTGCAATATTTGTAATTGATCGAAGTCAAGAATGAAACCATTCTCAACCATTGCAGTTGGTCACCTGAGTTGATTCATGGCTTATCGTGTCGCAGTTACTTTTCTCAACGAAAAGTTAAGTCAATTTCGCTCAACGTTTTTCGGTGCTATTGTAAAAAAGGACATCGGCGGCAGTTTTCTATCGTCTTTACTCTTATAGATAAAAAAAAATAACACTGTTAATTGTATATTTACGAATTCTTCGAGTGTTCTTCCAACATCTCGCGTGGTTTATCAGCCTATAAATCATAGAAATTTGTGGTCTGTTGCTTAAATAAACTTCACAAGAGGACAAATGGGTCAGTTAGATTGTCACAAGTTTCTGTCATTGTTTCATTTTGAAAGTAGATCTATTTTGAGAAGTGCATGTAGAATTTAATATTTGAATCCCTCAGCTAAAATTGGATTCATAAAGTTGGAGAGCAAACAGCACACTGTCCAAAGTTGGTTTACAGTTCCCAGTGAATTTATTGGGATTCTACTGTTTAAAATAACAAAACACCTGACTTTTCCAATAGCTCTTTCAACGTGAATCCTATGTTTAGCAACTGATTGTGTTCGTATGACTTCACTTTCATTAAATTGTGGTTTGCCTGTTAAAAACGGAGGAATGTTTAGTTTTAGCCCAATTTTCTGTAAATTACCTTCTATGTCAAATCCCTTGTCTGCAATTATGCTGTCACCTTCGACGATTTCTGCTACTTCTTTCTTTCTTGAAAAAAAAAATCCACTCCTTGACACTATCTGTTTGTCAGCTATTGACCCTGTGTTGGTTTACAGTTCCCAGTGAATTTATTGGGATTCTACTGTTTAAAATAACAAAACACCTGACTTTTCCAATAGCTCTTTCAACGTGAATCCTATGTTTAGCAACTGATTGTGTTCGTAATACTTCACTTTCATTAAATTGTGGTTTGCCTGTTAAAAACGGAGGAATGTTTAGTTTAGCCCAATTTTCTGTAAATTACCTTCTATGTCAAATCCCTTGTCTGCAATTATGCTGTCACCTTCGACGATTTCTGCTACTTCTTTCTTTCTTGAAAAAAAAAATCCACTCCTTGACACTATCTGTTTGTCAGTTATTGACCCTGTGTACAACTGGGAAACGAACATGAAGCCTCCCATTAAATCGACTACAGCCAAAGATTTCAATGTATTCATGGATTTATACTTTGAATAACTCTGAGACTGAATAACAAAGGAAGATGGACACTGAATTTTCTGTTCAGTGCAGTCAATTATGATAATGTTGTTAAGATAATCTTTCTTGAACTTTTCGGCATACGTCCTGAATTTTTTTCAGGCTTCTTTACGCAGTTGTAAAAATTGCGATCTCAACTGCGACGATCATTCTTCACTTGATTTGGTTCCTATTTCTATTCGCCATAAACCTACAAAGCAATAGAGCTCTCTTCCAGTATTATTTTGCTCAGTATTAATTACTGCCACGCGCCCATGCAAAACTTTCTTTTCTTTCTGTTTTTCATTTCCTCTATTTATAGTAAGTTTTCCTTTTTTATCTGAACAGTATTATGTAAAATGGAAAATGGCATATAAATTTTATCATGCCCTTCTCCATTGTAATATATCTTATTTATTATGATAACGTGGAGTAAAATAAACTAAATATATGAATAAATAGTTTCGATTCTCAACTAATCGATTCATTAATATGATCTACTGGGGTACGCTTGACCTGGTTCGATATACAAAGCATATACAAAGGATATCGGATGGTGTTTTGCTCGAAGGTACGAGAAAAAACACCGAATATTTATCTTGCGTGGTGCGCGGTTTGGAAACAATGTGATGCAAAGTTCTTGCTGAAAATCTCCTCGGCGCTGGACCTGTCCAAAATCAAGCTTTCTTCCCCTGTATGTCTACACCTGTAAGCCTTCACGCGAAGGCGCTCAAAACGCTGAAATGCACCATTTTTGCTCAAACAACACACAATGTTTAAGTGTTTAATGTTTAAGATTGCATATCAGTGAATTACATTAGCAGCATTCCATGATATTGCATACCTATCTATAAGCTCATATTTTTTGTATAAATTTTAACCAACATATGGTCGCATAAATTGAATGGGTGCCCTGTGTTGTTATTAGCACGAGGTCGTCAGAAAAATGAAAAGTGATCAGGGTAACAAATCGCACTGAAAGCCATAGCAGTCATTTCCTCTTCTAGAAGTAAAATGGCACGTTTATCACTGCGGTTGTTATTTCGACGATACTGCTTAAAATGCGTTATCTTATATATTATCTCCGTAATATTAGTTGATTGTATCCTCTACATCATATACCAACAGAAGTTTGCCATGTTTACCAAGAGAAAAAGCGTAATACAGCCTCCATTATACTCGAGAAATGAAACAAGGAACACGATTCAACTGAACGGAAAATATACCACGCAATCCGGAGAAAGAAAAGTCTTATTGGCTTTCGGTTACATGGAACAATTGACATTAGCAACGAATAACCTGCTTCAGCTCACAGCTCTTGCTGCACTTGGTGATCGCCAAGTTGTTGTTCCCTTTGTCCGTGACTCGTTTTTCTATGGAACAACAACAGACAAAATAAATCAAACTCTTGCGCTCTATTACAACATTACCGCCTTAAACAACACACTTCGTTCACACGGACACGCCACGATGATTAGCTGGAAGGAGTTCCAAGGTATCTGCAAAGGAAGGCTGGACGTGTTAGTGCATTTGGATTACACAGCACTGAGTAAAAGTACAACCTACAGTGTAGCCAGGCCTTTTCTACCTTGCAAAGGTGGGCAGAAGATGATTCAAGGCATCGAGATCGGAAGCAGCATTTGCTTGAATGTTTTTGCTCTTGATTCGAGTGAAAGGTTTGAAAATGAAGTTGCGAAAGAACTTCCGTGTGTTGGCTTTCTTACATGGGTGGGAACTGACAGGAATAATCCGTATCGAGCGCAATTCGATTTGAACTCAGTCGTGAATAAGGTTTTATCTCCTTTAGATGTTAGTGCTTTCTTCAATTCCAAATTTCTAGATGTTGCGCAAGATTTCATTGCAAAACATCTTCCCCCGACGTTTATTTCTGTACATATTCGCTTAGAATTACTACTAAGGAATACAAGGAATGTTAATTTGGTCAAAAAGTGCATTACAGACCTAACGGCACATGTTCAGAAAATTATGACTGCTAGTAACCCGGTGTCCGTATTTCTAGCAATGGATTTCTTAGATTTCATCCGCTCAAAATCGGTAGCAAGTGCAGGGACCAAACGCGAAATAGCGCTATCGTTGATAAAGATTTTGTCTCCCTTAAACGTAACTACTTTTAGATCTTCAGAATACAAGTTCAGTGATCGAGGAGCAGTGGCCATTGTAGAAATGAAGATTTTGGCTTCCGGGAAGCAATTAATAGTACTTGGAAGAGGATCCTATCAATTCTGGATTGAACGGCAATTTCTCGAGAAAAACGGTAACGACCATTCTAAAGTTAATCGCATTCCTTGTAAATAGCGTGAGATTTCGGTAGCCATTCCGGTCGACCCTTTGAAATTGGTTGCCAATATGAATTTAAGAGACATAAGTTAATTCAATCTTTGCTTAATCTTCTGATTATTCAACCTCGATTTTTCTGTAAAAACAAATTAGGAACAGGAGAACGAAGAAGCCATGGTTGTGTAATTCTAGTAGTTATTTGTGCACCTTGTAACAACCAGTTTGGCTGAATTGTTTACGTTATTTTTTGTCACATTTCTGGTCATTAATATCTGGGTTTCCCCTGAATTATAGGTATTCGGCATACAGACATGAATTAAGTGTATATTTCGTTTCAGGCATTTAGCATCACACGTTTTACAATTTTGAGAAGTATTAGTGTCTTATGAGGAAAAAATCCGGGTATAGAAATTAGTAACGTTGTGTTTTGGAGACCAACGATCCGTGAACTCATGCGTCAGTGGTATTTTTCACACTTGATGGCGAGATGTTGATATCCCCATGCAAATACTGAACTGACGTTGAAATTAGCTGGCATGCGAACAGCATTATTTAGAAATGAAAAGCTGCTGCAAGGTTTGTATCAACACCAAGAGAACTCCAGGCATCTGTTTAGTTATCAAAGACCAGGTCAGTGTTGCTGCGGCACTAGAGGTTACTTCGTTCGCTTCGCAGATTGTTTTGTACGAATACTGAGGCTGTATTGTTACGATGAGAATAACACCTGGCATCCAGGGTAAAGGCCCTGGCAAACGAGGACACATTGTTGCGTATACATTGTGTCCGCAACAAATGTTTCCCCGTTTGTGCAGCATGGAAACACAACATTTATTTTGTGTCCCGCGCCCAAAAAACATCATGAACAACAATGTGTCCTCGTTTGCCAGGGCCTTATATATAAGGTCAATGTGCTCACAACTGCAACGCGATCCACATCTTAAAGTTTCCAGGGCAACTCTATATTCCCTCACATCCTTGTGCGAAAACTACAACTTATGGTCTACATTCTTTTTCATATTTAGTCAGTAAATTATGGAACTCCCTGCTAAACTCTTTCAGAACTTCTACTTTTCCTGAATTCAGGCGCGATATTGGGCCATACGATTTTCTCGCGCAGTGTTTAATTTTAGATGTATGTATACTTTATTAACATTGTATATTTCTTTTAGTTATGATAGCTTGTACAGCTAATCTCAAATTTGAGTTTAAATAAAGTTTGAAATGATGACATCGATGATGATGGTGGAAGGTTTTGATAGCGTCCATTGTACATTCATGTAATACTTCAGCTGATCGATAAAACTTTTGAAACTTGTTATGCATACATATAATTATGCAAATAGTTGTAAGTCAAAATAATTCAATGAGTCGCAAGCCTTGATATTTCAATCTATGGCTGCAATATTGGTAATCAGTAACATTAAAGGGTGTTTAATGAAGCAAAATCGAATTTTTTAGTTTTGATTACGCAACTTTTGAAGGCAGTCGGCGTAACAATCTTTTATCCCGACCGCTTTCGAAAGTCCATTGTCCAGCGCTTGCGAGAGGAGCGATACAACAACTTGAATTGCGCATGTTAAGGGCACAGCGCCAGGTTAGTAATCGCTTTACTTCCGGTGATTGTATTGTTACAAAGAAGCAATCAAAATCATCAACCTAAACGGGAGAGCAGCTCTTTTCCTCAAGCTTCGCAGCGGAGGGCTGAGGGCAAAATCGAAAGAAGAACCGGCAACTCGGCTATGAGGAACTATTAGTAAAAGCTGACTTGCCCTGTCCACAAGACATTTTAGAGTCTACAAGACCTTTTAATTTTCATGTACAAATTAACAACGAGTCTGAGAGTCTGCGAACTCTGCCATCCTATCACTTACGCCCAAAACATAACATAGGCCGATTTCATTTCCCCTCGTTTAACTTTTGTCGCGACATTCGGAAAACATTCCTTTCGATATACACGACCGAGGGTATGTAGCAGTCTTTCCACTGAAGTCAGAATACCGGTCGGATGCCAGAAGTTTTGCTCCCCCTACCAATACAGCCTTAGGCATGCATGAAACCCCAAAAATCTTCACGACTGACCTCTCAGTATTCGTTACAAGCTGCGCAGCGAACGAAATAACTTCTGGCCCGCAGGGCAAAGTCCGAAATAAATCATCTTAAAAACAAGCTGAGTTCTTTAATTATCGAAAACCTGATTTGACCAAGATTTGTGAGAACTCATATCTATAAAAACTGTACTGCCGCACGACTTCTAGTTCTGACTCAGCTCTATGTATATCACTTATAAACCAGAACAACGTAAAAATATTTGGATTTAAAATTTAAGTTGATAGGTTCGTACTTCGTATATTTTATAACTTAGCATCCTTCAAAGTGGTGACATAAGCACAGACGAAATCGCAAGCATAACTATAAGGTGGAAAACGGTAGTGTCAACTCCGAGGTATAAGCATGAACACAGGAAAAAGAAACGTTTTACTTTTTTCTTTTGCTGGCGCCATGCTTATTTCACAAGCCAGGTGGGAACTGGCGAGAAATAAGCACAAGCATAAGAGCAATTCAAAGTGGACTGCAGACTGCAAATTGTAGTAGTTGCCAAAATATATATCTTCGTGCCGCAACTGTTCATCAGTAAGATGCCTAAACTGTGTGTAATTCCACAACTGCTCTCGGCTCCATTAAATCCTATGCCAATTGCAGAACATTTTAGGATCCCGGAGGAGCCACCCACAATGTGAGCGCAGTCACGGACAACACATATAAGTAAGGAAAATACCACAAAGTGAAATGAAGACTTTATTTAGGGGCGAGCCATTTGACTTTTTTTTTGGGGGGGGGGGGGGGGGTTAAAAGATTTTTAAAAAAAAATTCCTGCAACCTCCCAAACAAAGAAAAAAATCCATGCATGGCCGGGTCTGAGAAAAAAAAATCATGCACGCGTTGTGCAGCCAAAAAAAAATTGTTACAAATACCCCCAGAAAAGAATAATTGCGCTACTTTTCCACTGAAAAAAAATCTGCCTTGTTGGTCAGTTGGGAAAAAATAGTTCTTGCTACTGAGAAATCTTCCACCCCCCCTCCTCCCCCTTCCCCTCGAAAAACAAATGGTTTGCCCCTTAACGAGCTAAATGCACACGTAAATTAAATAGAAAAATAATGCACGCGCTAAAAATAAAATTGCGCGCGCACGCGTGTCAAGACACAAACGAAACACAAATCAAAGCAACAAATACATGATGTAAAGGATACGATGCTGTAATTCAAGCCTGGATTGCTAATATCATTTCAGGCAGGATTGCACCATACTTCTCGATGATAAGACCATAGCGACTGAAGAATTTATTAAATGATTTCGGATTTTTGCATCTTTTGTTCCCAAATTTTGATCTGAAGTACGCCAGATAAATAATGTTCACTCATCTCTTGCTATTGCACAGTCCTGTGTGATTTTATGATGTTTTGGGTCGCTTGACTCGAGCTCAAAGCGATATCAACGGTTGCCAATTACAGTGAATCTGTAAGATCTCATAGCATTACGTCACGCGCCCGTCCACACACATAGATGGGTTGGCCTGCATGTGCTTTAAGTAAATAAAATTTCGTCACCACCACGAAGACACCGGCGGGCGGTATCAATTAGTTAATGCAATGCAGCAAGAGAAACAGAGAAAATAGGTAGTTAACAACAACTATCAGCTTCATTTCCACACTGAGCCAATGAAAAACAAGATGAACTATAACTACTGGGGACTCGCGATTGGACTTTGTTTTTACTTTCTTTTCTTTGATTTCGAGCGATTAAACTCTACAGTATTACCTTTGAATACGATATCCAAGTACCAACGCTTTTATGACCTAAGATGCCTTGATCTCAGTATTTTGTGTTCTACAAGATTCTATCAAAACTTGAGGTTAATTATTCATCTCCGCCGAAAAGGAATAAAAATGAGGTTTTATGTGACATTGAAAGTTCGAAAAGCTGAAACTAGACGAAGGGAAAGCAGCCGTTACGTATCGTTGGCTGTTGATAGTAAGGTGAGTCGTTTCGCTTTGTTTCAACATTTTGTTGGTGAAATTCGTTAAATTCGGAATGTCCACTGCAGGGTTTAGCAATCCTTCGTTATCTTAGAGATAAGGTCTTAATAAAGGCGTTCATAAAATTCTGGGTTCTCTTCTCTTGACGTTTTAACAAAAATTCGCAGTGAGTTATCGTTTTAGAGTTTTAAGAGCATTCAGAAATCCCTATGTTTCTTCTGAAGTCTCGAGGGCATTCACTGAGAAATTGTTAGTTCTGCGTTCTTAACTTAAAGAGTCTGACCCACCCAGTTTGCAACGCGCGCTTCTGTTGTTGTTTTCATCCGGGCAAACTTGACATTTCATGCCTTATTTGGACATCAGGTTTTATTTTGTCGCGAGGGAAAACTCCCGGATAATTCAATGGAGGGAGATCTGAGCGAAAGACACATCGGTACGGACAGCCGTTCGTTAAATGCTTACGGTTCACCGTTTGCTTGAGGCCAAAATGTAAATAGAGCCACCGCGAGACGTGGAGGTGATGTCGCCGAACCTTGCAGCGTTGTCAGTCGTGTGGTCAAGCAGCGAAGAAAATTGTAATTTCTTTGAACTGGATTTAACGGCGATGACTGTAAAATTAACTGCCTTCTGCCTGCAAATGCCGAACCTCGCAGCGTTGTCAATCGTCTGATCAAGCAGCGAAGAAAATTGTAGTTCATTCATTTGAACTGGATTTACCGGCTTTGACTGTAAAATCAACTGCCTTCTGCCTGCAAATGCATGCAAATGTAACACGTCGTGACAAATCACTCGAACAACTGAGAACTTCTCATCGATCCAGAAATATGACATTGTCGATACACACGCTCTAGAAAGTCAGGTAAAAAATTTAATGAGAAAGCCCGTTACAGATGTTCAGATTTCTTAAGTTTCTCACTGCCTCGGAGTGCTAGTTGAACCAAGTGGTTCATTAGTTTCATCTCCAATCCTTCCCACGTTCTGGTGGAACATCATCCCTGCGAACTCGCTGTTGCTGATTGCCTTGAGTCCCAGAGATTCTTCAGGCTTTCATTCCATACTAAAAATGTCGCCTGGCGAAGGTTCACCCTTTTTACGGCTTCCGTGCAGCGACGATTTGTCAATACGCAAACCAAATGGATGGAAACAATGCGCCCCTTTGTTGGTTTGACAAATAAAGCACGAGGGTACCCGAGGAGCATTTTGGTTTGCGTGTTGACAAATCGTCGCTGGCTACCCCTGATTGGGCTAATTATAGTCACCCAGAGTACTTTGCCAACCGCGAGTGTGTCCGAGTAAGATGTCCAAGGCTGTTTCTGCAGTTGCGAGCGAACAAATCTCGAAATAAATGTATCGTAGCGAAGCCGTTGTGGACGGAATTGCGTAGCGAGTGAACTGAAATGGAGCATCAACATCTCTTCTTCGATTCTACGGAGGAATTGAGTCGGCAGGGTTATTTTGGGTGGATTTATTGGCTTCAAGCGGCGGACACTCCGGAAATTAGTGTGCAGCCTTGTCTTTCTTTTAGTAGTGGAAACCCACAGAACGATAACTCGCCGAAATCGCGTCAGATCGGCCTGAGGAGCTGACAAACAACAAAGAATATCACACTGCAACAGGGTAAGTAAACTTTATTAACAAAACATAAGATTAAGTGACTTTTTTAGGAAAGCCGTTGCGATCCCGTACAAACCTTTATAAGTTCAAACCGTTGTAATACAACACCTCCATATGCTACAAGGCGGGAGTCACGTTCTCGCGTAGTCAAATTCGTTGTCATGTAACAATATATGCCATATGTCACGCTACACTGAACGTTCGCATTAAAGTGAAAAAAAAAAGATAACTCTTAACATTTTGAGCTTGGGCCGCCTGTGTTTTGGCGAGCTCCGAGCATTTTAGTGGAATTTATGGAGCTTCGAGTGCGAACCGTCGGCCGACCAGGTCGCCAGCCTTTCGTTTCTCTTTTAATGGAAAGCAAACCTGGAAAAGTTTAAATCGTCAAAATGGCTTTAGAACGACTCAGCTGCCACAAAGACTTCAAAATAACACAAGCGCAGACTAAGGTAAGCTTCTTTTATTTAAATCCTTTACTACAAGTCGAATTTAGAGCCATTTTCAAACCATTTTCGTACATTCTCTTAAATGGCTCAAAACGTAACGCAATACTGTCACGTATGTAAATCACCAACAACGTCTGGGACGCCTGTGCTAATACCGGCCTAATACAAGTATGATAGAAACTTCACGGGCCGGGACCTTGGCGCGCTTAAGTAATATAAGAAAGAACATACCCTTATTAATTGGCCTTCTTAATTACATCAGAAATGTGACAATTCCATTGAAGGGTTGCTAGATATAGTTACGCCTAATACTTTTGCGTGATTCACAAGTTCGAGTTCCATAGAATTGACAGTGATCGCATCGAACTGGTATTTAGGTCTTTTGCAGTCGATCAACAGTTCCTTACACTTATCTGGATTTAACTGTAGTCTTTTTTGGGACGACCACTGCTCTACTGCTGTTACGGCGTTCTGAATTTCACTTCGACTGCCTATGGGAGCCACTTCGGCGAGCCTGGTATCATCTACGTACTTCCATGCATCTGATCCGGGTGGGTGGAGGTCATTGACCATAAGAATAAAGAGCCAAGCGCCACGTTTTGTTCCTTGAGGCACACCAGATGGAACAGATCCCCCTTCTGAGAAGCAATCACTTGAAAGCTTGACTCGTTGGCGCCTGTCAAAAAGGAAGTCGCGCACCCAGCGGACAACCCCATGAGGTATGCGCAAAGCTAGGAATGCGATATCTGCGGGCCAAATCGTACAAAAAGTCTTGGCTTGTAAACCCGAAGCGTACCGAACAATGTGGTTTCCTCCCTTCAATTAATTAGCCCATATATTTCGGGATAACAATCTGTTTCGTAGTCATGAGTTAATAGTTATTCATCTCAGTCTGAAGTCTCGAAATATTGTCAGTTTGGAACGCGTTCTGAGTGTGACTCGCTAGCTTCCACTTTATTTATACTTAGGTAAAGGGATTCTAAATCTCTTCACTGAGTTTTTGCTATATAAATCCATGATTTCCTCCGGTAGAAGTTCGCATTTAAAGATACGAAATTCGTCTATGATGCCTTTTAGAGGTTTCTCTTTCTTTGACGCCCCAAGATTGGCGCACTTCCACTGCGCCTGCTTGGTAGTATTAGAGAGTGGTACCGCTGATCTCTTCAACGCCGTCACAACTTTGAATTCGTTAGCAAGAACACCGTTGATATAAAGGCGAGCCCTGCCGTTTGAAGCGCGATAGCTCCCAACAATGTGGTACCATTGGTTGCTCTGAAGAGTGTTGTCTGGAAATAATCACCAAACGGGTCATTAGTATTTTGGGCCATGCACCAGATAAACAGTGGGACCGGAAGCAAAATAGGTAATAAGGCCTTGTTATGAAACCACCATATCTATATATGCTTTTTTAACGTGATCCTGTGGAATTTATTGGTGCAAACATGTCAAGTAGTCATTTAGGACCCGTACGCACTAGGCGAATTTTTGTTTATTTTGCAAAAATATTTGTCATCCGTTTTGTTCTGCAAGTGCGAACGGCATTTTTCGTCCTACCAAAATTTTGTCAAGCCGTGCCAAACTTCAAAAACGCCGTCGTCCTTCCTCAGAGCACGACAAATTTTCTCAAGCGTCAAAACTGAAAATGTCAATCAAAGAAATTTGATCTTGCTTTGTAGAGTATACATTCAGCAGAACTCCGCAAATGAAAATTTGTCGACATTTTTGTCAGAGTCAAGCAAACCGTTTCAACCCAGTGCGTACGGGCCTTTAGTCTGCTTAGCTATTTGGACTTGACTCCCAGCGTCTGAACCATAAAGGTGAGGGAGTGGGGAAGGGGGGGGGGGAAGGGGTGGTTAGTGGGTTGGCTAACCTAAAATTAGACATCGTGTAATGGATATCATTTTGTCGAGATTGCATGAATTACGTCATCATTGTCCGTTATCAATTCTTCTCTGTTTTGTTGAGATAAACGGCGAGTTGTCGGTATGGTTAGTCAGTCAGTCAGTATGCACGCCGCAGGTGCTTCGTTTAAGATAGTTTCCTTTGCCTAGATCGTATAGTAATTTACCTTTGTCGTTCATTGTGTTTTCAGTTTTTACGGAATTTCAAATGATTGAAGAATTAAGCGTTAGGTGCTTGAAGTTTCTGCGGATAAAACATTCCTCCGTTGCAGCGTTGGTAAAGAAACCACATACTGTTAGATAGTTGCTAGTGTCCGCTGCTTATACACCGAGTTAATAACAGCAAACAATTTCCGCTTACTTGAGGAGACATTAAACAGTACACTGCCTCCTGGAAGTTCTTCAAGCCAACGGATTTTTCCACTATCGACAGCAAAGTGGTAATCACCCATGTTGTACAGCTCGGGAGTGCCACAGGTGAAAAACAGTTCATGAGATCCATTGACCTGTGATAAATTGAGCCATAAAGAGACAGTAATGGCAACCGTAGGACGATTGTGAAAACGTTCCACATCAAAAGTGACATTACTGTCTTCATTTAGTTGCAGTCCTTTGCCGAATTTCCCGTTATCAACGATGCGCGCGCAGCCGCGCAATGTACCCGTGTTACCATTGTGTGATTCGTCATAGACGATGTTGTTATAAACATGCTCGAAACTGAGGTAGGCAGACAAACAGCCTGCGTCTCCTAAAAAAAAAAAAAACAGAAAATGTGAATACGAGTCATTTTGTCCTCAACCAAAACTCACACCGCTGAAATTTTCAAAAGAGGCTCCGAAGGGTGGTTAGGTTTTATACAACTGCAATCATGCACAATAACTACAAGAGAAAAAAGGTTTCATGGAATCCAAAAATCGTCTTCGAGTATGTGCTCTTTAACAATGTTACTTAACCAACTTTCGCCCCCTCCCCCCCCTCAAATCGTTCCTCCTCAACCCCTATACAATGTTGCGAACCGCCTTTTCCTTGAAAACATTTAGGAGGCGCAATCAGCATTAATTGATTCGGGGACCTTTCAAACTCAGTTGATTTCTCTTACCACCTTGAATGTTGTTGTTGTTGTTTTTCTACAGCTCTGAATTCAGGTTTGTAGGAATGCCACATATGCAAATAGACAGCTGAAGGGCAGTAGGATCTTCACCAATAGTGCTCCCGCAGCGAGGACTATATTTTATACAGAGTACAGAGGGCTGAAGGGGCTGCCAGGATAGTTTTGACGGCGGACAGAAGCCCATTAGCGGAATAATTTATAGTGGCACACACGGAAGTGGAAACTAACAATTTTTTTTGACAATCAAATATTTCGACCTCAGCAGTTCCCGTGCGTAGGAAATACCATAAGGCATGTTTGCCATTGATAAGTACAATTGAATCACTTTTCATTACTAACCCTGTTGCAGAGTTTGGCGGAAAAAAAATTCAGGAATTAACTAAATGTTCCCTGAAAACAAACGTTAACGATTTGACGGGTAATTATTAACACTGTGAAGACTGCGCAAAGAAGACTTTTGATGGAAACCTTAGGCCTCGATGAAACTTTCCGATCTTTTCGTTTGTGTATTACTCGAACGCTTGTATAATTAAGTTAAAAAATAAATATCGAAATCACATTACGTACCGGGACACGACATAGTATTGCACGTTCGTATGATACTACTGTTGTCGATGTTCAGCTGTACCCCTCCACCGCATGTCAATGTACACTTGGTCCACTCCGGATCACCTGAAAAGAAACGTATAACAAGAAAAAGAGAGGGAGAAACGAGCCTTTATTTTAACGCCCAATTTATTCTCAATCCCCACGTGTTCAAGGATACTAGATAAGGTAAATAATGCGACAAGATTTCCGCACAGCCCCATGCATTAATAGACCTTTTTACCGATACGGCGGCCATCTTGAATTCCGCGGAAAATATGGGACACCCATGAGGGGGCAGATGAGAAATAATTATAAAGAATACTGTGGCCTGATAACTTTTACCAATAATTTTTCGCTAACCATAGGAACAACTGCCAAATACCGTGACAGTAAGATGTAGCGCTTGTAATATTTGTTACGGAATATTAGAGACAAGCAGTTAAAATTTATCCTAAAAGCTGTGCCGTGTATGCGATAAATTTTGCAGCGATTGCTTCCACATGTCATAAAATTCTTTTCTTCTGTTGTCCCTTGTTTTCCCAATTGTATGGTTTGTTTGTGGGTGTTGATTGTTTGGTGTCAATGTATCCTAGAAGTAAACACCGTAATTCAGTACGAAAAGAATAGCTTGTAAGCTCATTTGTTCATAAAGTGTTGATTTAGTATAGAGGGTTGTACATGTAGAACCGTTAAAACAATAAGTGTGTAAGCCAGATGTTAGAAGAATTAATTATTGTGAAATCAATATTCGATATATAAATGGAAGCAAGGCGTGGTAAACGGTTGTTAGAAAACAGTTGAGGGAAGGCGAACGAAGGAACGATCGAGGGAAGACAGAGTTCAGGAGAAAGTGGCGCGCAGAATCGCTCAAATGTTCAATGCTGAGAGTCTTTAGCAGAACTCCAAACCGTTATCAAGACAAAACCCCTATGTCTGCGGAGGAGCAAAGTGGAGCGAGGAGAGAGATTTTACGGTAAAGGAAAGCGGAGACGCTGATCGCCAGAGTTGACAAACTGTGAAGGGAAAGTAAAATCTAAGAAAGTATCAAGGCGCCGGAGAGTAGAAGGTCTGAGAAGCTGTTTGTCGTGGAGTTGGTTTTGTTTGAAAGAAAGAAGGAACTGAACTGTAAATAACCGTAAATAATTGTAAATACTCGTAAACAGTAAGTTAGTTAAGTAACACTAGTTCTATTTGTGTTCGTTCATTTCATGTCAATATCTTAATTAAATTCATTAGTTGTCTTTTAAGAAGTCTGTGGTGGCACAATTAGCCATGTTAGTTATATTGTTTTATTTTGTTCCTTTCTTCTCGGGCCATTGGGACCCACGTCACACCTCAGCAGCCCATAATATCTCAGTCAAAACAATAGAGTTCAAGATGGCCGCCGTATCGGTAAAAAGGTCTATTAAACATGAATGTTGTGATCCAAACTCTATTCGATTTTGGAACAGGGATAGTATGACAGTGATGCATGTATAATTAATCTATGTGGCTGTGCAGAAATCTTTCCAAGAAGGCGCCAAGGTGGTTGCAATCCAGGTGAACCTGAATAACATTACTGCTCTATTGAGCTGTTGCAGTTTGAAAGGAATTACATTTTACATAAGCGGCTGCACTGTAGGCAGAATAAATCTTTTTCTTTTAGATGAGACAAACTTCTAAGTCAGGTAACTTCTAACAGTGGACACTTAAGGAGGAGTCTGTTTCTTCTCCTCAGTATGTTTTGCAACAAACATCAGGTGAAGCATGGTAGGAGACAATTTTCGTGAGGAGCGAGAAAAGCTGTTAAATCTTTCCCAATTTCCTTTCGCTCGATTGTTTCCTTAATGAAGCGATACGAAACCCTGAAAAACAACGGCTTATTAAAAAAAAGCGTCTTTAAAAATCCATCTGTTTGTGATTTAAGTTTCTATTATTGGGAAAGGTAGCCCTTTTTACCGTATATCGCGCCGCACTCCTATTGGCTGGATTACGAGATCTCAGGTAGGTCGGCGATTTAACACGAGGAAGTTTCTCAAGCGTATAATATATTGGTAGGATGCAATTTTGGCCTTAGGTAAATCAAGCACAACGAAAAGTGCAGGAAAGATATTTTTCTCAACACACGGGATGTCCTTCGTGGAATGTTTACTCAGTTTGTATAGTACATGACCTTTGGTTCGCAGCTTTTCAAATCAAATCTGCTGTACTATTCCTTTTTCTTTCCCTCTGTAACTTCAGCAGTAAGAACTAGTATGTCCAAATTAAACATTGCTTTGTTCATTTTTTGTTTTATATTTTTGTGGTGTTTTGCTAGCTTTCAATGCGTGATAGACAAGAAAACTGCTAACCTGGACAGCGCATTGTATTGCAGGCTCTTGTTATGGCTGTGTTGTTTGCACAAGTGACCTGAGTTCCTCCACCGCATGACTTAGTGCATTTGGTCCAACAAGTCTGACCTTCAATGAAGTACAAATTATGAACCTAATAATCACTTGCACCTCACCAAACGAATTTTAAAAACGTCACTCACCAGTCGGCACCGTCGAGTTTTGGGCGTGTGAGGATGCTTGTAACATGAACACAACCAAAAGAGTCAATTTGACCATGGTGAAAGATGAATCTTAAAAAAAGAAGTTAAAAGACAACCCATACCAGTTAGATTGCAAAACATTCGGGTTTTTTATCGCTCTTGATGGGAATTCCCAAGCGCGATTTTCTCTCGCCTCATATTTTTCAGCGGTATCGTTTGAGGCCGGAGTGCATCGCAGTCTTGGCCAACGCATTACTATGGCTTTTTCAAAGTCTAGATATCAGTGAAAGTGATAGGTACTTAGGTTAGAGATAAATTGCCTCATCAAAACATCAATAGTTTAATTATCAATATTGAAGTCTGGTTCTTAGCTTGGCTTCCACGATAATGGTTGTAATAAATGTGTCCTTCCAAGGGAAGAACAAAAACACTGAGCATGCACTGCGTTCCTGCTGAGTGCTTTATGATGCTTCACATGGTAGTTGATTTCACAACTCCCTTTTATTCGGTCGTGCAACAGGGGGTCACATGAGACTTGGACAGAGCATGGAGGATTCAACCGAATCGATAACCTTTTGGCAAAACGTCCTTGGCAGACATAACTTTCCGGAGTTTCCTCTCAGTGCGTAGGGGTGATAGGCACTTTAATAATTAATATATATATTTAGGCAAGCCTAAAAGCGGAGCTCCACAGTTATTTTCTTAATGTTAGCATTTACAGATAAACTAATATGGCAATGCCACAAGACTTGAGCCATGACTCCAGTAAGGACTTCTCTATATTGTGATTACATATATATATATATATTTACTATTTTGGTGCAGAGCCAAAGCCACCATTCAATCAATTGCAAACGTAGATTTTCGAAATATCATCAGCCTTTGTGCCACAGGAACTACAGCTGTATATGATTATGATGAGCAAAAACGATTAACAAACTTTTCTTCATCACAGTTTAATTACATCTGATTACATTTTGATACAAGTGGTAAAATTCACTTAACAAGGTTAACATGTTAACAGTTCTAGTGTCCCACTATTAAATCCAACTTCACAACCGACATTCATCGGTGGCATTTTAATCTATCAAAACAAAATATTTTACAACAAAAGTGCGATAAAACCCAAAGTGAGCACTCTTCGACACCGCCCATAAAAGAACAAAACTACTTTGTTCGCCTTGTTTTGAACATTTTATGGTGTCATTCTTGTGATCTATTACAGTATAAAAGACGATAGAAAGTGCCGTCGATGTCCTTTTTACGATAACATGGAAAACCGTAGGGCGAAATCGACTTTACAACAGACTGATCGAGCATATTATTTTAGCCAAGAATCAACTCAGGTGATCAACTGGAATTATCGAGTGATGTTGAGAATCGTTTTTTTCTTGACTTCGATCACTTGCAAATATTGCAAACAACAAACCTTGACTACAAGTCGTGGGTGGTATTATTTTTGACATCACTGTTAATGATAACATCTGACTCAGGATTTTCAGCTGTCAACATTGAACAAAGGACGAAGTTTTTACTGCAATAGCCTTAAAAATCTGGGATTTTTTAACTAACAACGAGAATTGCTTTTGATGGACAACAAATTGCTGGCATTTCCAATGCTGCAGCTGTTAAACATCGTGTTTATATTTGGCAATGAGTTGTTGATTACTCTTTTGCGAGTTTCCAATAATGTCAACAAAGCGAAGCCGAGGATATAAACCGTCCGGACTTCGCTTGGCTTTTCTTCAACCAATTCTTTGCCCAAAAAAATGAGCGACAGCAGGGAAAACGAAGAGTTTTAGGCTCCAAAATGAAATATTGGAGCGAAAATATGCATTTGGAAAAAAGACGAGCGTTTTTAGTCCATCCAAACAACATGAAAACAACAAAAGGTAGGAAAACAAAGAACGATGCCAGCGAATGTTTCTTCGGCGTTCCTTGTAGAAATTGGAAAACTAAGACAAGTAACAAACAACTCGTAGTCACAGAGACAAATCGCCATATGTGATATAAAAGACACAACAGGAATACTAACCTGCGGACAGTTTAAGTCAGTCAATAATCACTCCGAACGCAGAGCTAAAGCAGAAGCCGTCAGTTCACACAAAAGTATACGTATTCATTTGCTAAGCAGATACAAATCTTTATCGGGCCTTGAAGTTTTTCACCGTCACTTTGTTTTACTTCCCATGTCTACCAAGGAAGCTTCTTCAATTAGGGATTTTTAGCGGCAAAACCATCCAGTTTAATCCACAGCAAAAGCGAGCAATCGAAGACAGCGCCTGCATGATTAAAACCCTGCCAAACCACACGATCTTTTCTCTCGCAGATCCGTAAACTATAAAATAGCAAAGCCAGGCAATTCAATTTGCTGCTCTTAACATCCAAAGGTTGATTCTCATCGGTTTAAACAAAAAACGAACTGAGAAGTAGTCAAGGTAGGCGGCCAATTGTTTACAGGACGGAGATCTGTTGATCCTGGCGAAAACTTACGCCTCGTTTTGGCTTGGCTTGAGCCTGCGATCGAATTGAAAACGAGTACCTGATCAGCGGTCAACTTCAAAAAAACAGCTGACCTCGACAGCTCATAACTTGAGCCCGCAATATGGTCACGTGATACTGGTCAGCGGATACGATGTTTTGACAGGTGTCAATTGACGTTGACATGGATGTCTAATATCAAAGATGTCCACAGTAAACTAGATGGTCAGCTGGAGTATGGCCGCCATTTTGGATTATTATTATTATTATTATTATTAGGGTATTATTAATTATTGTGCGACGTCGTCGGTCGCGCCCACGAGCAATACCGCTAGCCAAGATTACCATGAGAAAAGCAGTTGACGGGTTTCTATAGGTATGGGGCTCCGCTTTGCGGCCCTTCGGGCCGCTGGAGCTCCGCTATTATAATAATAATAATAATAATAATAATAATAATAATAATAATAATAATAATAATCATGATCATCATCATCATCATCATCATCATCATTATCATCATCATCTTATCATCATCATTATCATCATTATCGTCACGCTGAGAATAGCGATACTCATCGTTACGTCACCTATTGTCATTAATGTGCCAACCAGAGGTTTATTGGCTCTCGAAACAAAGGATTCTTTTGTTCTGTGGTTGGCAAAATTTAAATATCAAAAGACTTGTTTGTAAACAGTGAATATCGCTATAAGCATAAGCATATATATTTAGACAATAAACCTTAAGTACAGCCAAGCTGGTAAAGATCAGCTAGCGCATGTATAGCCATAGCAATTCTTGATTAATCCTAAGAATTACACTTCTAAGCAGTTGAAGCGGAAGATGTCTTTCAAATTGCTTGGAAGGTCGAATGCCACAACCACTGTTTCTCTGTAGTGCTCTATGATGCTTCGCAGGGAAGTCAACTCAACGGCTAACGAAACAAGGCGGCTGTTGGCGTTAACGTGGGATGCACTTTTTAATGGAAAGATTAGTTTTGATGACTCACTGTGGTGAGATGTTGTTTCTATTTGCGACAAGTTTGCGAGTCGAATTTTTCACTTTTTAATCGAAAATAATCGAACGAGTCTCGTTGTTTGTTTCACTTGCAGCCTTCTCCTTTCCGGCTTTCCGGCTGAGTAAGTTTGAAATATTTTCAACAAACGTGTCGATGATTACGAGACGCCAGGTAATTTATTCCAAGGGAAACTTACTTTTATGTATTCCCCTAAAAACAAATGTGCACAATTAGTCAGCGGGTCTCGGTAAAATTCCGGGTCACACAGTGAAATTCCACAGTCATTTCACCTTTATCATGTTACGACGTGACCTTGAACGCGATTGTTCGTCGGACCCAATCAAATCGCAGACTATAAATACTTTCAAGCTATGACATACCGCTTTCATTGTTTTGTTGCTTCCGGTTGTCACTAGCAGCTAACGACAGTGCAAAGCATTTCAAATATTAAAAAAAAAAAAATTCAAAAATTCAAAAAAAAAAACCGTGTCGATTTCTCGAGAAAACCGCAAAACGAACCGATTTTATAACGTGGTCTGCCACAGGCATCCCACGTAAATAGTAGGGATGCAATCCTACACTGTGATCATTCAGCCAAAACCTATTAAGCGGTGTGCATAGTGCATATATATCGAAACTGCTATTTATTCCCAAATAAAATGCACACTGAATGTGATTCGTATTTTCTTTTAATTTGTTTGCCTCAATACACACTCGCTTCACATTACATTGGGAAATAAGGAAACATCTCCCCACCCACTGTTCTGAAATCATTCAGTATTGCTCTGTCAGTCGAGCCTAGCTAATTTATTAGTCTGATATTCCGTGTACTTTATTGATCAATTAGCCTTTTGCGACAGAGTTAAAATTTGTCTAGTGATAAGTAGAGTCAAATTGAAGTTAAACTCAACAGCCGAATTTTAAATACTATTCTGTGACCAACTAAATGCAAACAAAAAAAATTCAACGACTTTACATACCACTCTGAATTTAACTCATGTTTCTGTTTCCTTTAAAATATCGCCTCCTTCAGTTGTCAGTATATTGGCGTTGCAACTTCATCTAAGATCGTCAGAAGCGAATGGATTGAATGGATTTTTATTTAACGAAGGTTATTCCAAAACAAACGTTTGTGAAAACTTAGAGCTAGTGGTACCAGCAAACAACCCGTAATTTTAACGGGTCCCTCTGTCCAAAACTTGTCAACCGAAACCATAATGCCCGTCAAACAGCTTACAACTCATTCAGTTGTTTTTCTATTAAATGAAGCAAATTTCGTGTTCAGTTCGTTAAGGCTAAATTAGCCATTATATTATCCAACAATATACATCGAAAATGACTCCAAATATGTACCTAAGAAAACTTTGTGACAATAGAAGCGGGTATATTTTGAAAGTCATTTTTGTAAAAGCGAGATGACAAAGGGTAAAGCGGCGAAAGTTGGCATGGGCAAATTTAACCTTTCGCAGTCAAACGATCAACGGCTATTGAAACAACTAATAGACGGTGAGTTATTTTTCTCCCATTTGAGATATTTTTTTCTTTTTTTTTTAGCTCTAAAACTAGCACCTGAATTTTTTGATGTGATCCCAAGTTGTTACGACTCCTTAGTCTATGAATGAAATCCAAAATGGTGGCTAGTCGAAAGCTACTGAGACGCAGCACAGAGGATGGCTCTAATATATATAACGCTTGCGCTTGTGGATGAAATATCAGAGTGTATTAGTCCACTATAACGGGAAGGCTTTTGTGTGGTGGTCACTTGTCACTGTGTGAAGCTATTTTTTGTGCTGTACAAGGAGCTGTGCCACCTTTTAACCTGTAAATGGAATTCTACCGCGTCACAGTTTAAAACAAAATTTACTAGGCAAGTACTACTTTCATAGTGGCGCTGATTATTTTGCTGTATAAGTGGGTAATAACTTCTTATTTGAAGTCTATGGAATAAACCCTAAATTGTGAAACTTACCTGTACATTCCTGTGGTGCTGTTTATTTAGCTATAAAGGGTGGCTTTAGGTTTTGAGTCTTTGGACGAAATCTTACAATCTGGCATATCAAATAATCGCCGCTGAGCGGTACTCCCAATTGAAGACGCTCTAACTTTAGAGCCTCAGGATCAAATCCCAAAGTACGATTATTCCAACGAAAACTAATTAGTGGTATTTTCATGTGGTGCTGTTTTTTAGCTACACATGGTCCCTCTAAGTTTTGAGTACGTGGCTGATACCGTACTGACATTCAAATGTAAGCTACTTGGCAGTGCGTTCTTGAAAACGTACTCGTGTTACTGTTTAAAGGTAAATCTAACTTATGAACCTTATGATGAAATTCCCCATTGTGGTCATTCAAATGAAGGTTTATGGACATTCCCTAACTGTTCTGTTAATTAACCAGTGGCAGTAGTTCTACCTCGTGGGCCTGTGGATGAATCTACTTTCTTTTTTTTTTATGGTGCAGTTGAAATTTAAAATAATGTTTTCTGTACCCTGTCGGTTTTGAGCTGGTCCACCTTGGTAAATTGTGTTTCAAATTGAGCTTCAGGTTTCCTCTTACAGCGCCATTAAGTGAACTTTTTTCAGTCATTTGAGCATCTTGCTCAACTTGTGTGACTGATCATATGCATGTAGAGAGTCGATAACTTTCTTTCCAGTTTTCAGACGAGAATGAAATAACTTTGTGACCAAATTCATAGTCTATAGTCGCATAGCCCTACTGATAAATATACTTTCTTATGACGAAAAAATGGATATTTCGGTGTCTAAATACTTAGCGGAAAACACGAACCGTAAGGCTAACTAGAAGTCAAGAATACGTGAAGCTTGAGGGATGTGGCTTAATGTGACCAAAACGTAACTTAACAAACAGTAAGTTAGTTAAGTTAAGATAAAGATGACTAAAGCCAAACTTAAACTAGAACCTCTGCAGTCCCCTATATTTTCTGAGTCCCTATAGGGGATTCCGGATCGCCTTGAGTTCAATCAAGGTTGCCCTCGACGTTACAACCAAGATGGCTACAGTACGATCGAAGGGTAGGAGTCTCGACAATCCCACGGAAATGCCGCGGAGGACCCTCCCCTTGTTTTCTTGCTGGTTAGTTTTGGTTCAACGCTGAGAAAGCGCAACCGGTATGAATATTAATATAGCTCAATATCTCTACAGTTAAAAACGGTTTGCCAGCTATTTGCACTGTAAAATACAGGTTTTCGAACGCGCGCGCGTTCATTCCGTCTCCCTTTTTCTCACAGATCTCCAATCATGGACAAAAGTGTTGAGACAAATCCCCAGAACTAACGCTTTCGAACTAACAATAGTATTTTGTTTTTGAATGAAAACACCTTTTTCATCTGTTGTCACCCCCCTCCCCCCCAAACAATGTTGCAAAAGGCTTCGTGGATGTTTATTTGTTTCCAACATTGAAAAAGGGGGGAGGGGAGGTTACCCTGAATGAGGGGCGAGAGGAGAATTTACGCCTAGGGTAAAAACGTTGTTAATTTTCATGTGCCTCAACAACTCTTGTCCATGATTGTCGCTAATACGTGGGCGGGTTTGTCAAAATACAGCACAACTCGTAAACATTTACAGCGATTAGAATACACCTTTTTCCAAAATGGCTTCCATTTTAACATTCTTTTGTTTTTATTCAAATTAGCCCTTGATACCTCGTTCGTAAGAGTAAAATTCAAAAGAATATTTTACCTTGAACGAGGCATCAAGGGCTAATTTGAATAAAAACAAAAGAATGTTAAAATGGGAGCCATTTTGGAAAAAAGGTGTGTGCACACCAAAACATCTATATTATTGCCGTTGTTACTTTTGCTTTATACCATTTTGGTTATGTCATCGTTGTGGCTTCCAGGACCCAGCGTGGCAATTTAGGTTTGTTTCGATTTTCAAATAATGCAATCAGTTGAATATTTTCCATGTAGGACTGTATACTGACTCGACACTTAAAATAGAAATTGGGGGACTTTAATAAATTACCAAGAATTTAATTTGGTTTATGAAGACGAAAATTTCCGATCGATGATTAGGAATAGCCGTAGTAAATTAAAATAGCTTTTCTCTGCGTGCTAAAGGAGTGAGCAGGAATGTGTGACTTAGCAGTGGGCGCTAGGGGGAATTTTTGTCTTGGGAACTTGAGCCCGTTCAAACGTCGAACTTCACCTGTGCCGAATCTAATGCAAATGCGAAAACTCTGTTGTTTTCCCTCATTTACATTAGATTCGGCACATGTGAAGTTCGACATTTGAACCGGTTCTGAGAGATAAAAATGCATAGTCTTGGTATTGTCCGAGGGCGTTCAAAGCAAACGGTTTTGGTTTTGTATGAAAGGGTCATTTTCAATGGAAATCTTCAGTTGTAGTGAGCTTATTTGGCGGCTAAAGTTCAAACAGCTAAACTTTTGGCAGTAACAACGGTTCATTTCACCTTTCAAATTAAAAGTAGTAACGGTGCTTCTCAGACAATAAATGGGTCTATTTTGACCCGCGTGGTGTCCTGCTTAAAGACTCTCTGTCGAACGGCATGCTTTGCGCGCCTCGGCTCGAATTTCGTATGATACGAAAATCGCCATTTTGAAGTTGTTGGTGGTAGCCCTTTCTAAGCTCTATTAATCCGAGTAATCATGTGGGATTTTGAGTCAGTTATCGCTATTTATCGACAGTCAAAATATCGTAGTTCTCCATAGAGGCTATAGTTTGTTCGGATCGCTTCGTTTCAAACATATCACATAAGTTTGCTATGGCGCCGGGTACGAAGAACCGCAGTCGAAGAGCAAGAAAGAATACAAGAGGCTTACTTGAGACAACCTGTTCAAGGACAGTGGATGAGCAAACAAAGCTTTACACGGATTTTTAAAGCACAGCAACAGCAAGTTCATCCAAATATAGTTATTATACTCAGTTGTATACTGCAAGTAATTGTGATAATTCGTGGCTAGTACTCATGAACATGTTATTTTGAGTTTCTTCGGCTGGGCGCCGTTTGAGGCTTCTAATGCCGTAATAATAACATCAATAAAGTCAAAAGCCATGAATCTTTTGGTGGAAGTTGTTTTCTATTACAAGTAAAACATAGAAACATAGCCTCTTCCATTTATAAGCCAAAAATATGTTCTCTCGTTCGCACATTGTTTTTGCACAGCCCCGCATTTGCATTTCTTATATTTGTTGGCCTTGTGGAAAAAGCGATCACAGGCAGTACCCGGCCTCGTTTTGCTTGGTTTTACAAGTGGATTTGCAATGCAATAAGACCTATTTATTTTTTCTTATCCCACGTCTCGCTTCCTGTAAAGCGGCTTTCTTCGACCTTCGATCGCGTCCACGACGCCGATCAAATTAGAGGTTTTAAATCCTTCAGACACTAAAAACATGAACGGACCACACGCTTGTAGTTGTTTCCCGTCAAAAGCTAGCCTTCTTGCAACATTCCTACCGATATATTTGACTGCAATATGCCGTTCGCCATTCCCTCACATATGAATCGCCATTAACGCTTGATCCCAAGACAACAACAAACGCGCGCAAAGCAGGCCGGTCGACAGAGACTCTTTAAGGAAACGGCCTACTTTATTTCAATCAAAGAAACACGCTAGCCCCGACAACACTTAGCTGGTTTCCATGAAGGGCGTGTTTGTACAGACATAACTGTAGAATACCAAGAACAGATTAAACTAGATGAGCCGGATTAAACACAACGACAAGTCTTTAATATCAAACATCGCTCTCCATGCTCTCGTTTTACACTACTCTCCTCATGTAAAACATCCCGAAGTATAACTGTTCATGTAACTTAAACGAAACAACCTACATCCCTTTCCTTCTTCAGAGAATACACAAAATCTAACAAGTAAGAATGACAAACAACAAAAGTCCAAAAATTATTCTGAGACAAAGTAATCAGAGTACATTCCAAGATCAATGTTCCAAATGTTTAATACAAAAGAAAGTCCTCTAACTTCTTCGGCACATGCCGTGTCCGCACTGGTCGCGACGATGTCACAGGGAGAGTTTCCTCCATCCTCAGCTTTGAATTGTTTTTTTCCCCCACTCCTTTATCTCTCTGATCAACAGAAACATCTCCAACTTCTATCTCTTGCGGTTCTGGTTCTTTTTCCTGCAGAGATTCACTGAGCTGATTGTCTCTTTCATGGTAGAACTTCACATGTGTGGTGTTCCTTTGATACTGAGTTCCTTCGGGCGACTTGATCAGGACACTGTTTCCACACTTTTCAATCATTTCATAAGGTCGACTCTCAAATAGAATGGTCCATTTGTTTAGTCGCTGCTGTTACAACAAAAATATGTCACCTACCACCAAACTTTCTTCTGCATTACGAGCTCTATCAGCGTATTCTTTCCTCTTGGCCTTTTTGTCTCTGTCTTAATCTCTCACTTCTTCATCCAGTTCAGCAACCTCCCTCAACTCGGGCAGTTTTGTGTGTACTTTCCGCCGGAACAGTAGCTCCACTGGACACACACCTGTACTTGGATGGGGAGTGTTACGGTATGCAACTAAATACGTCTGCAATGCCTTCTTCCAATCTTTTCTCTCAATTTTGGCCAATCTACATTCGTTTGAGGAACGACCTATTTTGGCGCTCGATTTGGTCATTCGCCTGTGGCTACAAGGGAGCTATCTTTCTGTGGTTAATGCCATCATTCTTTAAGAATGTTTGCAAGGATTCTGCCACAAAATGAGGCCCATTGTCATTTGCCACGATGTGGGGCAAGCCATGAGTTGCAAACATCTTGTCCAGACTACTGATGGCCACATCTGCTGTGTTTTTTTTGGAGATGCTAACCTCTACATATCGACGTGACAGTCAGTCACTGGAGAAATATAATCTCCAGATGGTAGTGGGCCCATGAAATCAATTGCAAGGTCTTGCCAAGGTCCCGGAGGTAATTCAGTCATGTGAAGAGGTTCAGGATTGCTTGGTCCACTCACAACTTTACACCCATGACACGTTTTGCAAAATGTCTCCGCTTCTCTATTAAAACCTGGCCACCAGACCTTTGTGCGTAAACGCTGTTTCATTTTCGCCATTCCTTGGTGTCCTTCATGGCCCAATTCAATCACTCTTGCTCGTAGCTTCTTCAGTACAACAATTCTGGTTCCTCGGAGAACAATTTTTCCATAGAGACACAGCTCGTCTCGGATTGGTTTGTAGCTTGCACAGTTTGGATTCTCCCAATTTCCTGTCTCGACACTCTGTCGCACGCACTCTAATTCTTCATCTACTGCAGACTCTTCCTCTATTTCTTCGGCAGTCATGGCTCGTGGCACAGCTGTGTTGGCAAAAAATTTGATGTATTCTTCTGCTGCATTCCAAGTGTGGTGTGTTCAATCCTGGTAAGGCTTGACAATGCATCTGCAATGTTCAAATGCCCTGGTAAATACTTCACCGAGAACGAATGGTTGTAGCCGCAGGACCCATCTCTCAATTCTTGCTGAGGGTCTGGACTTAGCTGAGTAAATGAATTCCAAAGGTTTGGGGTCTGTCCACAGTTCAAAATCTACACCGTTAAGATACACATGATACTTCCCATACGCCCACACCATCCCGATTGCTTCCTTTTCGGTTTGGGAGTATCGTTCTACCGCAGACAGTCATCTGCTTGCATAAAGTAACACACGGTTTTCTCCCTTCTGTTCTTGAACCAGGGCTGCCCCCAAGCCAACTGGGCTTGCATCTGTAATGATCTTTGTCTTGGCTACACGATCAAAATATCCTAAGGTGTATGCTTGAGCCAACCGTCGTTTCAGTTCTCTAAAGGCTACTTGCCGCTCAGGGCCAAAAATAAATGGTTCCCCTTTCTTCGTCAATCTCCTCAATGGCTCTGCTACCGTGGCAAGGCCAGGAATAAAACGAGCATTGAAATTCACTAGGCCTAAGAAACTCTTGACCTCTGACACATATTGTGGTTCACGAGCTTCATTCACTGCTTTAAAGTTCTCTTCGGTTGGACCAATCCCTCGTTGTGACAGTACTAAACCCATAAACGTAAGCTACGGCAAGTGAAAAACACACTTTTCTTCGTTGAGTGTAAGACCCTTGTCCCTCAATCTGGCCAGCATTTTCTCCAGTCGCACATCATGCTCTGTTGTATCGGAACCGTAGACAATAATATCATCCGAATTTTTTGCCGTTCCACTGCAGTCATTTAAAACTTGCTGATACTTCTCGGGCGCTGATGTGATGCCAAACATCAGTCTTTAGTATCTGAACAGCCCTTTGTGCGTTATAAACGTCGTGATGCTACGGGACTCCTCGCTAAGCTCAACTTGATGGTACCCCCACTTACGATCCAATTTACTGAACACACTGGCTTCTTATAGATCCTCCAGGACTTAATCAACTGTGGGGATTGGGTGCCTTTCGCGAATTAGGGCCTTGTTGGCGCACCTCATGTCCACACATAACCTCACATTACCATTTGGCTTCGGAACCACCACAACTGGGTTTACCCGGGGCGATGGGCCCTCAATATTCTCAATGATGTCCTCTTGCAATAATTCATCAAGCTTCTCCTCAATCTTTTCCTTTAAACTAAATGCAGGACGTCGTAAGGGTTGTGCAACTAGCTGGACTTGTTGATCAATGTGTAGTTTCAGTTGAAAGTCTTTGAACTTTCCGATTCCTATGAAAACATCCTTGTATCTTGTTGTCAGTTCACTGTGGTCTACCACACGATTCAATGGGACTTGTAATTTCAAGACGCCCAACTCAATGGCTGATTCCCTTCCCAGTAATGGTTCCCCTTGCCCTTTGATAACCGTGACTTCAGCTGACACACATTTACTGCCTAAAGTCAGAGCTGCTGTAAATGTTCTAATCACTTCAAGAGGGGTAACTGCACCATAGGCATACAGCTTCTTTGTACTTCTTCTTGATACACCCTTTATATGTTGCTTCTTCAATCGTTCCCATAATATTTGGCTAATGACGTTTGCACTTGCTCCAGAATCAATTATCATCTTCACTGGAATACCCCCAATGTTAACCGTGACCGTTCCTCCTTGAACCTCACCAACAACTGCAAACACATACTCGTCTTCCTCGTCCTGGCAGTTATCCGCCTGCATGTACCGTACACGTGACCTACCGGTACTTCCTGTGACTTTGGTTTTGCAAACATTTGCAAAATGTCCCACTTGATTACATTTTGAGAACACGTTTCCCCTGGCCGGACACATGGGATCTCTGGCAAACTGTCCACGCCTTCCACATCGATAACACTCACCACCTGATTGCACCTTATCTCGACTAATCCATATGGGCATGCTATCATCGACTCTGTTCACTGACCCACTGGACAGACTCATACTCTGGATTGCCTTTTTACTGCCTCATAATTCCGGCTGATCTCTTGTAAGGTTTGAACTGTGAGGCTCTGGCCTTTCTCCAGAAGTTTTCGCCATAACTCATTGGAGCGACACTTGGAGATTATTTGATCCCTGATCCGAGCCTCCATTTGATCACCGTAATCACACTACTGAGCTTTCCGCCTCAGTCGTACTGCAAACTGATCAATCGTTTTATCTTCCCCTTGCACCATTTCCCTGAATGAATGCCGCCCATAAGGAATGTTAACTTGTGTGACAAAATGTCTGGTTAAAGCATCTTCAGCCTTGTGATAATCCTTCGCACCCCCAGTATCAGCCAAAACTTAAAAAAATATCTTGAACGTCTGGTCCAGCCAATGAAGAAAGAAAGCTCGCCTCTGCACTTTGTTATCATCCTTGTCAGGAAGAATAACCCTTTTCAATCCGCATACAACTGAAAACTATGAAGCCATCGTTTCCACTCCGTGCCCACGCTACTTGGATCACTGCTGACATCAAACGGTCGAATTCTTCCAATATCCAAATCCATCAAATTTATCTTCAATACAAAAACCGTTGTTTACACTCGAAAGAGCATCCTCGTCGCCAGTTGTAGAATACCAAGAACAGATTAAACTAGATGAGCCGGATTAAACACAATGACAAGTCTTTAATATCAAACGTCGCTCACCATGCTCTCATTTAACACTACTCTCCTTATGTAAGACTTCCTGAAGTACAACTGTTCATGTAACTTGCGCAAAACATCCTACAATAACTGAAAAAGACTAAAACTAATAATACGAGATTAACAATATAATAAGTCTAAAACTACGAAAATTCAGCTGAGAATGAAAACTAACAATTATAAACAAGATATTAAAAAAACTAGGATAGCTAGGACATGACTAACACAAGACTATATAGCATGACATGACCCAATTACGTTTTGATACATTTATTAAATAAATATATCAATTCCAGTAGTTTTGCTTTATTTGGGAGTTGATTCCAAAGCATCGCACCGCGGAACGAATATCATAACGGAACGAATATCATAACTGGCACAAGTAAAGTCTGGTTTTCGTATGATCGCAAACGATCGCAAACGATCGCAGACGATCGCAGACGATCGCAAGCAATCACAGAGAGTGTTGATTCCATATAATTGCAAACGATTGCAACGCAAAGTTTGATCACACATTTTGGTCTTAGGAGATTGTGAAAATTACGGGCGGTGGGCAATTCTGTGGCGTGCGTTGATCAGTGAAATGTAGAATTCTCACTGAACTGAGAATATCGCTGCGATCGAAATGGTATCATTTTCGTTCGCTACAGTATCTAGGACTTTTGTTACCACAAGCTGATAGATCTGATATTGCAGAATTTTGCCTTCGCATCATCCGCATGTATCTTGAATATCTTCCCAATTCAAGCTTATCCTGTTTCTCGTTTTGTAATCCTTTGGTAGCAGAGACAGCCGCACAGGGAAACTACTTCTATAAATGTCTCCTTACTGACGCTACTGTCTTTGTGCATTTGGCCGTATCATGGCGATTGTTGCTCTAAAAAGAAGCCCGAGCCTTGTTTCTAGGAAGCATAGCTCAAAATACGGCATATTATGGGATATATTTCCATCGCAGATCGCAAAACTGTGGTTTCCATATGATCGCATTTGATCGCATTTGATCGCAGAAGATAGACCATGGTTCTGTCTTCTGCGATCGTCTGCGATCATGCGGACCGCAGAATCGCAAACGATAGAAGAAGGGTGCTTCCATGTGACCGCAGACGATCGCAGAACGTTTTGCGATCTGCGATCCGCGATCGTCTGCGATCATATCGAAACCAGTCTAAAAACCCTGACAGGACGAGATTGAAGTCTTTTAATAATTTGTGGCAGTTGTCCCAAAGAGGGGAACCGAACAATATCTAAAGTAAAGCTGTACTAGGCTCTTATGAACCTTTTCAAACGTATTTACAGGAACCGCAAAGTTCTTGATACATCTCATCGCTCCAATACCCGCACTGGTCCTCTTACAAATTATCTATCTGAACCCCTAGGCATTTATGTGTATCGGGTTCGTGATATGGGTATATTGTTCACCACAACGGGTTGTTCGGTTTTCCTATTGTTCAAATTATGAGGAGCCAATAAGCATCAATTTAGACTTAAAGGGGTACATTTGAAGTTTCTTTTTAATGAGCCAATTGCAGGCATGAGCGAGGCCAGAATTTAGTTTGATGACAAGTTCGTTGGTATCGCAAGGGGAAGAGAAGATTTGGATATACGTATCATCCGCATACATGCATGGAGTAGGCAGGTCGTTAATATATAACAAGAACAACAATGGATCCAGGAATGAGCCCTGAGGCACGCCGCAGGTGATAGCTTTTTTGGATGATAGCTGTCCATTAATACTGCATTGCTGCTCTCTATTTGTCAAATACGATTCGAACCACTTCAGTTTTATGCTCAAAGTGTTTCTTCATCTTATTTAGAAAAATGCTATGATTTATTGAATCAAATCCTTTTCAAAAAATATCTGGAAAAATGACGGATGCGTCCACAACCTCGTCCCCACGGGCTGCGGGGTTCCGCCTCGGGTCCACCTATTACTGACAGATGGTTCAAATGAGGATTTAAAAACCGAACTAGCTGACGCAGATTGAAAATGGAGTTTTAATCAAGCGGTCCATATGATGAATAGTCACTAAAAAACTAAACTTAAAGTGTAACTTGGACTAACACTGCGTAAAAATTTCGTCACTAAAAAATTAACTAAAATTACGAAGGTCAAGACTTTTCCTTGTGTTGTGGCTCTTAAAATTAGTGTTTAATGTGGCGCGGAAGAGAGGCGACCCTACCAATTCATACCGGAGGCGCTGCAGCCGTCCGCCGATAGCGGCCCGATGCACCCCTCATTACAAATCCTCTCTACGGTTGATTATTTATCCACTGGACATGAAGTCACCTTTACTGTGTCAGGATTTGAGTTGAAAATTTACATAGTTGAGCCAAAAAATATAATTAACAACGGTTAATTTTGACTCATGATCTATGTGAGTACTACCTTCCCTCGATTGTAATTGGCAAGTCTCTGAGCTTGTTCGTTTCCAAGCGCATGCGTAACAGAAACCGAAAGTACTTCTATTCGCGTCAAGACAGAGTTAAACTCGCAGTTAGCATCAATATTAGTGCAAGATCCGATAAGTAGATTAAATGCATGAAAAGAAAAAAAAACCTGCCTTAGAACAGTGTCGCGCTATGTTAGAGTGGGCTACTTTAGTCTTTTGAGTAAGAATATCTTCCCAGAGATTGAAGACCAAAAATATACCTATGCTTTTGTGGCCACATGGTTGGTCAGTGCCCTAGAGTTAGCTACCGCAATGTCTTCCGTCGCCATTAGTACAATGCTTGGAAATGCATTCATAATTAGAATTAAGATTAATTTTGGAAAGTCTTTTATTTATTTTTTTGGGGGGGAGGGGTGGGGTGGTTCTGAAATCTACTCGGTGTAAAAAAAATTGCCAACACTTTATAGCAATTTGTCATCGGTCCGCGCTAAACTTCCGATGTGGCTATGAAAAAAGTTCAGCACGAATTTAATGATAATGGTGGACGTTAGTGTATCCACTTAAAAACACCATCGGTTATAGCGCATCTTCAAATTGAATCGAAAACTACTTGTTATCACATGTCGATTTAAATACGCCTTGATACTCTTTTATTTTCTGGGATCAGTCATTGCCAGTCGGAATTAACAATAACTCCAGCAGGTTTTGCCACACACTGAGTCGATAGACTGTAAAGGCAAAACAATTATTGACCCAAATGCATGAAAATCTTACTTTTGTGATCCTTCAAAAAAGTTTAACTTAGCGGCCCAGTTCATATTACTCAACCCTTTTCGCGTGATGAAATCAAACTGGGTTGCGATTGACGCGCGAGCTAAGATTTGCCCGTCTTCATTTAAAACCTGTCATCTGCTTAATTATTTTTGCCGGTCAAAGGGAACGAAAAAGTCAACCTAAGTCTACTGCTTAAACTGTGAGATAACCTCAGATCTTTTGTAGTGAGGAATCTATTTAGGCACGGCTATTATTTTATGGCTTCCACAAACTGCTTCCTATGTTTATATTGGAAAAATCTCAATTACGGGCTGCTAACAAGCGAGACAACCCTTATGAAATATTAAACACCTCATTGTAAGCTCGCCTAAAAGGTTTTTGCACTCCTAGAAATAAACAAAGACTAGTGCGTTCTGTCTGGCAGTCAACCGTGAAGGAATATTTTGCCAAGAAGTCTATTTGTCTAAATTTTATTTTTTAACTTGTTATAAATTTTACTTCGCTCCGCGTCCGTCAGGCCTATTTATTGAAGTGGCAAATAGAGATGAACTTCCCTTTTGTTTCAAGAATAAACATTTGTTGTGCGTGTTTCTTAGCCAAACATGGGAACAGAAGCTATTGAAAAGGATATGTCCTAGATGTCTTCATTTGTTTCATCTTATCGCAAAACTTCGTGGAATACATTTATTTTTGCGAGCTGGAACAACAAAAATACTTTTTCACTTAAACTTTCTATTGAATCATATTATAGGTCTTCATTAGCCTCTTTCTATAGTGATGGAATTTAAGCAATTTTCAATATGATTTCAGTTTGTGCAAGTCTTTAGTTAACTTCTTGGTGGCAACGGAATACTAATATTTTTTGGAGGGTTTGCATGTACATGGTAAATTTTCACTGCCATAAAATGCCAGTGATATCAATTATAAATTGCTTCTTGACAGGTCATGCATTTTTTATTATGTTCTTTGGCAAACAATTGAAGCTATTTTCAAACATAAAATTAATAATTGAAATTTCATATTGATTGAATCTGTTGTCACTTAACCCAAGCTCGCAATCAATTATTTACAACTGAAGCTTTTTACAAGTTATTCTTTAGCGCTTTTCTCTCACGTCAGATATAATTTCATTCACATTCATGCGTTTATTTCACCGCTCAAGAAACACTGTAAGGCTTAAGTGATACAAGTCGTCAAAACGTTCCTAAATTCAAAATACAAACTGCGACAGGTGGATATCATGGCAGAATTTTCTAGCCGAAAAATTCATTGATTTTCTATTCTAAAGATAACAAACATTCTCCAGATTATTATCACTGGTGTTGGTAGCTTTTCACTCGGTAAACGATTGCAAATCCATCTCTGCTGAGTTCAAAATTGACAAGTGCTCGTCAAATTAATCAAACGCACGTGTATTAAGGAAAACACTTGATGTCAAATAGAAAGGCAAGGCGCACTGGTGTGACAGTATTGGAAGTCGGAATTCGAGTGAGCTGGATTTCAACAACGTGTTTATATTTCGTACCAAGATTAATTTCCCTACAAGGCGCATACCTTTACAGTGTTTTCAGGTGAGAAAAAAAGAGAGCGTGAAATACAGAATCCGCCATACCTGTACGTTGCTAACTGCGCTGAACCACTGTAACTAATCCAGCTGCGGCGGCCAGTTTCCTTGAGGATTCTGATTATGGTTTAGCCAGTCTTTGAATTAAGGTATTTCAAGGTATTTTTTATTAGTATCTATCATAAACCAAGTTCGCCCTCGAGTGCATTGATTCATTCACGTTGCCTTCAATCTTTTAATATCTTGTGAATTATAGAGTAAAACGAATATAGAGTACATATCTTTTCAACAGTCTTGTTTTCGCGATAGAAAAGTCTAACCACAGTTAATTTATTCATTCATTCGGACGAGCATTAAAACCGCTACAAATAAGGTTTTTCCTCCAATTTCAGGTGGTTTGGAGGATTACCCCTTGATTTAAAATTTAAATTTCCACTCCGCCTGCTTAAGTCTGGTGAAATAATATGTGTTTGAAAATATGTTTTAAGACCTCCTGTAAATGTTTGTTCTACCTCAACACTTATTCTTTCGTCGCAGGAAACCTGAAATCGATATTTGTATGGTGAAATGTGTTTGTAACATTTAAATTTCTGAATCTTTAACAGGGACCATTCACGGTTATTATGCTGTGACGCTTGTTGATTCTGTTCCTAAATCTGCGCAAATTGGAACCATGGATTTTTTCTGTTTAAAGATTATTTTGTCAAGGCTTGGAATAACAAAGCCAGTCGCGTAGTTTGGGCAATAAATGAGAGAGTGCCACCTTATTGAAGAAATTCATGTTCACTCGTTAAATTAACTATGACATCGTGTCGCTCTACCTCGCGATAAATAGTATTGACAGTTCATCCTAACTGCCGATCAACTGTTATCTAAGACAAGACACAAATAAATTTGTCGAGCACGCAAAGAAGACCAGCGGGAATTGTCACTTCTCTTACTGTAGCGTCTAACGAGTGCTGTCGACATTTATTCACCTTGGCCTTATCGCACGCACGTGTTAAGTCTGTAACAAAATAATCACAACGTCGCGCGACCCGCACTCAAAGAGAAAAGTTGCTTGTTCTACCGCCAAGAAGTTATTTAGCACTCATCAATTTTTCAAAACGCGGAACAGGTGACAGTGAACGCTTCATTTGACAAGCTATGAATAATTTCCTTTGCAAGTTATGTCATTTGTGTGGGGACAAGAATAAAGTCACCTGGCAAACAGAGCCGGATAGAGTGAGAGCGTTGTGCAATAATTTATTGATACCCTATTCTATTTTTCATAGGTCTCTGCTTGTTAAACTTCCTTAAAAAACGATAGAGCTTCAGGGAAAGGAAACACAGACTTGCCACATCCTGTTTTTTTTTCCCTCAGTCTTCAGTAACGTCAGCTGTTGTAACGCTTGAATTTCTTAATGGCAACATTCGCTGCATTAGAACTTGAGCGGGCAAGTCAGGCGGGAAATTCTTCTCCGGCTGAAATTCAAAGCTGTCCAACACCCGCGTCCTCGCAGCGAAATAACCTGACCGCAGAGGATTTGTTCAACTATTTGTACGGTTACACGCCAATTCGACTGGTCGATCCAGTACAGTTACAGCAACGTCGAAAACAAACGCTACAGCTGGAGAACGGAGGCGCCAACAAGCAAACTTTTTCATGTGAGTACTTAACATTTTGAATTTAGACTCCCTTCGTTGTAACAAAACATGTGGCCGCGTTATCGATTTATCTCCGCCTGTTTTAACGATGCCGGTGTATAGATGAACTTTGAAACAATGTCTAGTGACTGAAAATGGCTGTTGTGGCACTTTCTAGCTTTTTTTTTATTGAATGGAGCGCCCAGTATTACAATCTCATGGAATTATTTGCATTTGCGGGAGGTTGTTGTTGATGGGTGAGCCTGATCACGGATCTCATTCAATTATTTGCCATGATGCAGTTTTGTCATTCGGAAAATAGACGTAACTCATTCATGGGGAGAACATACCAAACTGAGATGTCGAGAGAAAAGTGATTTGCAATTTTACTATTCAAGCGAGTGTTTCTAAACAAACAAATCGATTTGCTTTTCAAACATCCGATGATTCTAATTTTGTGTAATTTCCCTCTCAACAAAGTAAAAATGTTACAATTCTCGATACACCAAACCGAAATACTATCAGGGTTCCAAATTTGATATACTACCAGTCATTGTCAGGGAAAGAATGTCACGATTTGTGAATCGATTCTTCTTCACCAAACATGTTTTGAATTTGGAGTGTCATGATTAACATTGACGAAGAGAACTCGAGCACGTGCTGTTTCATGACTACGGAACACTTTACTTTCGTAAAATGTTCTTCCAGAGGTCATGACTGTTGGTTAAAAAGTCTTGATTCGAGAAGCATCAAGCAAAGATATCCGCTCTCGTTCGTTGTATATGGTTGTTTTGCAATCCGCGATATGGCCCCGTTCGATGATCAAAGATCAGTTTAGCCTCACTGATATTCCGCCGATTAAGCAGTCGATTTTCTTACTGCTCCTAACTTCTAAGAGCGCTAAGAACATTCATTATGTAATTGAGAGACCACATCTTCTCGTTCTAGGACTTTGAAGTAAAGGAGTCAATGACTTTGTTGTAGGAAAATCATAGAAAGAGCAAAGCTTTTTAAATTTTAGTTTGAGCTAAAATTACTTTTTACTTTCGACACACTTCAAAAACTTTTCAAAAATTTTCTATCGAAATTATATAAGAACACTTCTGCATTGGAAGTAAAAAAAAAACTATATATATATATATATAAAAAAGAAAAATTGGAGAACTGGGATACTGTTATTCTTAAGCTGTAGCCGAACAACGCTCGTAAACTGTTCCAAAGCAGTTCATTCATTATTAATTTGTACAATGTGTAAATCACAAGTGAAATATAGTAACGTGTATATCTGCCCGTGTGAGAGAAAAACGTGGAAGCGGTTTCAAATAAATGATGGGCCACCTTCGATAAAATTATCCAATATATTTCATTTGATTTTTGTAGAAGGTATGAATTGACCATAGGGTTGTAAAGCATTAACCTTTTTTGCATACATGAATGTTGTGATTCAAATAATGATCTAGAGACTTGAGGAATGAAATTCGCTTGCGTTTTGCCGTAAGTCATCATTCATTCATCGTCACATTTAGGTCTTGCAAGATCACTGAGGTTTCTTTGTTCAATTTTTAAGAAAAAAATAATGTTTAGTATTTATTGCTTAATTTTGCTGTCTTTCAGTGAGTTTTGACAGATTTCGGTAGAACTTCCATTCCAAGAACCAAAGCTGACCCACCAAATGTGACATATTAACCCATTTCTATGTAGTTGGCAAAGACTGATAACCTCGTATTTGTTTCCTGTTAATCTGTTGAGTAAGTGACCTAAAGAATTGTTCATTCCGAAGGCTTAAGCATTTACGTACGAAATCACTAGATGATTTCTAAAGAAATTGCACCTTTACTGCTTTGGGCGGAATATTCGTTCTTGCACGTCATTCTGCAATTCGGTCTGGTGACCTTCCCGTTTCCATCTGTCAACAGATGTTAAAATGAACAAAGTTCAGCACTTTCCAAAAACTTTCATCGGTGTCTTAAATTTTTAAATCATTGAGAGATGCTCGTCAACATGATAGCGTGTAATTGGCATACTTGTGTTTCAGGAGGACGAGATCAATGAAGTGATTAAAAAGAAGAGGTTCATGTTTGCATCCCCCACACCTTTACTTTATAACGCGACGCTTGGATTTAGCTTAATTCCTGACGGTATCACAATCTTTTATGATCTTATTGAGGAAAAGAGACTGAACTTGTCAATCTGTGCGTTGAGCAGGAAACATAGAGACACGGAGAGATATGCTTTTGTACTACACATGATGTCTGAAGTCAGTTAAAAGACAAACAACCAGCTTAAATGCATTAGGCGTTTACTGAGCAGAAAACCACAAAACGAACCTTTTGACATCTGTTGGGTGTTTGAAAAGTAAACAATTTATTACAAAACTTAGACTGTTCACAGTCCTCTATTTCGACGATCTCACGGACAAATAAGGGAGCTTAAGCAACGACGACGACAACGGCAACAAGAACGTCATTTCAAAATATAACCTCTATAATAATAATAATAATAATAATAATAATAATAATAATAATTAACAATACAGCAACAAATAAATACATCTTTCACAAAGACAAAATATTTAAAATAAACGACTTCCCTTTCTTGCAATAGGCAAAAAGCAGTTACATATCTTAAAAAGGGTTCTTCAAATGACTAGAACACTTTTGATGATTTCTCGTGTGTTTCTGGAAATGAGATTCAATAAAAACCTATAATAATGAACGGCATCTCCATATAGAATTAGAAGCTTACAGTTACTAATCTTAAATTTACCATATATGATCTACTAAAATGCTAGAAATAATATTTACAACTATAATAATAAAAACCTTAAACAATGAGGCGGCCGTGTCATGGTCTGTAACTGCTTTTGTAAATAGCAAAAATGTTTAACAAAACACAAATTTCGAAAAAAAAAAAAAAATAAATAAAATTTTCGATAAACCATGAAACTATAGTTATATAATAAAAAATATATATGTATAAAAATCATAAGACTTAGATTTTGACAAGGCATCTATCTAACTCAAAGTCCGCTTCTAAAACCTAGATGTTGGCACGGCATCTATCTAATTCAAAGTCCGCTTCTTGAACATTACTTCTAGTTGTTCTTTTAACTGTTCTTGACCCTCTAAGACAGAGTAGAGCCGACCTAAGGATGGCAAAGGAGACTTTACAACGTATCCAAGAGACGGTGGTGGCATAGTCCTCTCCTTTCTTCGCTGCAATTAGCTCTGCCAGCCTGTCATGGTAACTCTTGGACTCTTCTCCCATGCCGCCTGTTGTTGTAAAGACTAACGGTGTAAATGTTCCCTGTTCCACGTCCATCACTCTTTGCGTATACAATCTCTTCTTGTCGTTCTCGTGCTGCTTGTATATCTGCTTGAGGTCCAGGTCTCTATAAGAATCAGCGTTGGGGTAACATACTCGTACATCAAAGAACGCTGACCTTTGCCTTTCACAAAAACCTCTGGCATGGATGTCTAGGCGAGCGTCGGGAGCTCTGTTAGCTCCGCTTGGCAGCGACTCTCCCGTGAGCTCCTGGAGGACGGGCTCAATCTCGACATCCGTGCAAACCATGCTAAGCATGTCTGCCTCAAGATTTCTTAGCTCATTATGGCGCTGTATTATAAAGCCGCCCCGCCTACAGACCATGGCGTGATCAACATTAAAGACATCGCCACACACGCAAACAGATGGCTTGTCGGCGATTTCCCAGTCATATCTGAGCTTTAGAGCGTCTCGAAACTCGCCCTTGTTCAGAGTGAAGCCCATTTCTTCGATCGGTATGACTGTCAGCCAGTTAGATGCACCTTTTTCGGAAGCAAGTTCAACAGCGCGCTGTGTCTTCAGAGGAAGAGAGTTCTTGGTGTCGTTCAGTTTTGCTCGAAGCACTTCGTTTTTCTCTCTTCGCACACTCTGCTGTAGTGAGCTAACAACGGCCTCGTCTGGTGTTTCATGGACTTGTGAAACAATTTTCTTGACTAATGGCGCTGTGGTCTTCATTGACGCTTGGTACTGTAGATCTGCATCTTGGCATGGATTTATAATTCCAAGCCCACCCAGTCTAACTGGTAGTGCCAAGAGGTCCCTTTCGCTCGGCGTTGTGCAATGATGGTCCGTTATTGATGGTATTAAGACATCGGCAACGGCGCGTTCTAAAGGTTCTAGTAGATCTTCTATATCTGGGAGTGTTCTAAGAAAATATGTCCATCGGTGCCGCAAGCCAAATGTAAAAGCTGCGTAGCACGCTTGTGGTTGTGACATGGCAAATTCAGCCAGCTTAGCCACCTGGCTTACCCAGTCTTCCACTTTGCTACCAACGTATTCTTCCAGATATTCTCTGGAACCCAGGGCTGCCCCCAGATGTCTTTGACCCTGAGTAGAGATATTAATCGCAGTTCCTTCGAAAATCACTCGAGCACGCTCTACCTTTTCAGGTTTGGTAATAAGCCAGCATTTCTTAGCATTTGGGTAGTATCCCAGTTTAGGCCCGGCTTCAGTCAGTTCGTCCCACCATTGCTTTATCGCTTCCAAAGGTCCGGAGCCACTTGCGTCATCGGCGTACCAGCATTGTCTCGCGTCGCTGGAGATATCCAAGCGTGTAATCAAGGGTTGAAGGCCAATGGCGTAAATCGCCATCGCCAAGGGATCCCCTTGTGTTGTGCCTTCGGCGGATTTAAGCTCGCTTCCTCCTGTTATAAATAGTCTCGCCGGTTGCCGGTACGTATTGATTGCGTAGGTTGCTATGGTTGGACACAGAACCCTTATGTTGTGAAGCGCAGCAGCTCTGTTTAATGCGTTGAAAGCATTTGCAGCATCCATCAGGAGTACGGCATCTGTTTCGTCCTCTTCGAATATAGAATGCATTGCATGGACAGCAGCCTCGCTTCCGCTCCTAAGGCCTGCGCACACCTGTAGTGATCCACTAGCGTGGAGAACATCTTCCTTGGTAACCTTCATGACGCACTTTCCAATTAATAATAATAATAATAATAATAATAATAATAATAATAATAATAACAATAATAATAATAATAATAACAATAATAGGCTTTATTTAAAGAGGGTAAAACACTTAACATTAGTCCTAAGACACTGATGACTCTGTGGCCCTCAAAAACAATAAATATAAATTCTACAACTGATAACTTATATATTAAGATAAATAGAATAAAACATATATACAATTACAGTCTAAGGAGCATCGCAGCCTTTTGCTCAGCTAAAAAGAATTGCTAGCGAGCCATTGTTTCTAATATTGGCATTCATGCAATTACAGTCCTTCATAGTCCTGATAGTGAAAGTACGACCTCCTTCTGTTTTCCGTTTATACTTGGGGCAAATCAGATTTATGTTTGAATATCTAGTGACTCGATTGTGAATTCAACAGTCATGGGGGCAATCAGTGTAGCGGCCATAGTGTTTATGCTCAGAAGTATGACGGTATATGATGGACGCCTGAGGGCAATCACTGTTTGTTTGGACTCCAATTAAGCAGGAGCCTTTGCCACGGGGAGCCCATGCCCGGGGAGGAAGGCGTAGGCGGTCTGAATTTCTAACTAATAGACTATTTAAATAACTAGGCGTAATATAATTGTGGACCGCTTATACACTAGTGCACATCTCTTTATTAGAGATTGTTTAGTAAAAGGGAGCCAGTTTAGATTATTGTATAATACGACTGATGGTGTAAATCTTTCAGCATCAAGTATAATGGTGCCGCTCTTTTTTGAAATTTTAAAATACTTTGAAGATGTTCGACATTGCAGCTGTCCCATATCATGTTCCCATACAGGAGGGTGGGCTTTATAACACCATTATAGTAGGTTTCCCTTTGACGTTGCTTAAGAAACAGGCTAATATGCTTCAACAGTCCTATGCGTTTGGAAAGTTTCTTGCATAATTCATCGATGTGTGATTCGTAATTCATTTAACTATCTACATGTATAACTAATCCTAAAATCTTATGAGAAGAGACTTGTTCAATAACAGAGTCATCAATTTTGACATCTAAGCGTAGGGGTGTGCCATCATCCAGCTTAGTAGGAATGCGCTTTCCGTGCACTAAAAGGGACTTCGTCTTTTTCTTGTTGATGAACATTTTGTTGGAAGACGCCCATCTTTGAACCGCATCAAGATCGGAATTTAAACATTGGGTCATCGAACATAGATCCGAGAAATGCGCACTTGCGGTTATTGTAGTGTTGTCGGCATAAATGTCTACGGTTTAAATTGCTAGATGTAATGGAATGTCATTTACAAATAACAAAAACAGTACGGGACCTAAGACACCTCCTTGCGGCACCCCTTGCTTGATATGTAGAGAGTCTGATCTTTGACCATCAATAATGACAAACTGTTGGCGATCAGAAAGATTCAAACCATGACAGTGAAGGATCACTCACTCTATACAGCCGCAGTTTCGTAAGAAGCAATTGATGATCAACAACGTCAAACGCTTTTCTAAAATCCACAAAAACCATGCCAGAAAGCTTGTCTTCATCTAGATTGAAGAGGATTTGGTCAGTTAAACTGATCAGAGCGGACTCAGTGGAGTGCCCTGTGCGAAAAGCTGATTGAAATTCATAGAGTAAGCCAGTTTTCACGAGATAATCCATGAGGGAGACAGCAACATGCTTCTCACAGACTTTAGACAATATGGAGAGCACAGAGATCGGTCTAAAATTGTCCCGACAGTCGACTTCTCGTTTTTGTAACTCTTTCGCGGTCATTTCAAATTATTTAACGTAAAAAATGCCGGCGAGTTCTCCAAGGCCTAAATTACGGTGAACGGTGTTAAAGCAAAGAAAACGAAAGAAAAACTTGCCGTCATGCGTTCACGTTCTCGAGAAACTCTAAAAGCTGGTCATTTCACGTTGTTGTTTTGCAGACGACCGCAAAGAAATGTACCAAAATGTAAAACGCACGTGCAGAGTATTGTTTTGGCTCATTAATCCATTATTTAATAGCGTTCTCGTTGCCATCGTCGTCGTCGTTGCTTTAGCTCCCTATAGAGGACTGTGAACTAACAACAACAGCACTGCCGTTAATGTACACGGCTTTCACATCCGTTGTACTCCTGTTTTCTGTGTAGACCCGCATGAACCACAAATCGTATGGTTGTGTGGGAAGCTGGGTTGGCGCAGTAGCTATAGTAAGAGCGCTCGCCTCCGACCAATGTGTCCCAAGTACGATTCGTGGACTTGGTGTCATAAGTGAATAACGCTACGTGCAAACGGACGCAACAACTCCCAATATTGTTGGGAGTTGTTGGTCTGGCAGATGTTGGATGTTGTTGGCAGTGGTGTGCAAACGGATGCAACAACTTGCGACAGTGTGAAGACACGCAATGTACGATAGGAAGGATACGACCCATAAGACTTTGTAAACCTACAGTTCGGCTGCCATCTCCATGGAGACCATATGTAATACGCTTGCGCGACCCCAACAATGTTGGATGAGTTGTGCAAACGGGTGCAACATTGTTGTGCTATGCTTCCGTGATCACGGACCAAAAAATATGTTGAGAGTTATTGGCTCAAAAGTTTGACCAGTTTCAAACTACATACAACAACTCCCAACAACACGCAACAACATGCAACAGGGTGCTCCGGGAGGTTTTTCTCCGCATACTCTCCTTTTGGCAATTTGATTTGAGTTAATTTAGACTTCATTTGATTTACAGTCCACCCAGTTAAAACAGGACCTGTGCTTTGCAATAAAAAATTGAGGCTTAAATGAAGTGATAATTTTTATTATTATGTTATGTTGTGTCGAAAGTACACCGATTTCTCACATTATATCCTAAGCACAAAACTGCGGTCATTGCAATAACAATAATTTGTTTGTGTATCACAACTACCCTGCACCACTGATCTTTCACATAACATCCGAGATTTGCCTTAACTCTTTTGCCTTCGTTAACTTTAAACTCAAGTTTAATTTGTCTCTATGAACTATGATTAATAAGACGACGAAACTGAAATGTATTCTAAATTATTTTGAAGGGTGTGACATTTGCAACGAGAAGCACGACGGAGAATGCCCTATGCACGGGCCATTACACTCACTCAGAAAGCTAGTCAGCGCTGGCCAGTCCCACAGTCCTTTGGAAAATGGTTCCATTTTAAAGTTCCCGGATGAAGTCTGCTTGTGTACATCCAGTATTCCTTGCGTTAGTTATGGTGTGTGCGCTCGGAGACGGATTCCCGCAGGGACCTGGATCGGGCCGTACGAGGGAAAACTGGTGCGACCAGAAGACATTAAAACTGAGACTGAGACAGAATATATGTGGGAGGTATCAGATTGATATTTTGAGTGTTTCCTTGACAATAGTTTTCCGTAAGAAAAAGAGAGTCTTCGGGCCTGGCTGGAAAGTTAATGAACACAATTATTTTTAATTTGATTTGGTGGTAACTCTTGAGTGCAGACCAGCTGCTTATGTTCTCAAGATTATATAGATTTTAGAATAGAATCTCTATTGGGGACAGAAGTGTAGATAAAAAAGGTTACTCGGATCCACGAAAGAGGAGCTCAAAGCCCGATCGCGAGAGGCTGATATCTTTATTATTAGCCACCAAATTTCCACTGTGCCGCCCGCAACTACCAAAGCCACGCCTATAAATTTTAATGATCAGTGGTCCATTAGCGCCTGTATTTTAATGCTGATAACGTGTTTTTCTTTAATGTTAAAAACGTGTGTTTATGTTTAATACTGTAAGGTCTTCCATGATGGCCAGGTCAGTCATTATCTTGATGGAAAAGATGAAGCCAACTCCAGCTGGATGAGGTTCGTTCGCTGCGCTCGGCACAAAAAGGAACAGAATATGGTAGTGTTCCAGTACCATGGTTGTGTGTACTACAGGACTATTAAAGAAATTCTTCCTGGTCAGGAGCTTCTGGTATGGTACGATACCAGGTATTCACAGTTCATGGGAGTACCAGTGGCGCTTAGCGACTCAGGGACTAGGGGTAAGTCGTTTTTGTCATGTGTATCTACGATTTTTTAAATGGATAACTCTGATTCGCCTTTCACGCCAAGTTGTGAGGCCTTCGAGCCTGACCGAAATGGGGAAAGGAAGTTTTCATGGGGATTAAATAGCTAATGCAGGCTCTCTTCTTTCGTCATTAAATCTTGACCTGCGATTGCCGTGTCGTCGTGCGGGATTAAGTGTCGATTTGATTTACACCAAATAACTCGTATCGCAGACTGCAATTTGTAGCCCCATTTTGTTCAATTCTTACTGTCAGAAATACAGGATACTAGGACCCTTACAAGTAGCTACTCCATCATATTACACACAATTAATTGTAATTTCCACATAATTTCATGTTTGACAGGGTTAAGATGAGGATTAAGGCTGGGGGACAATTTCTGATATCGATATTATCCTGAATTTCTGGGCATAACTTCTAATCGGCCTAATTAGAGTGATCAGGAATTCCTTCTTTTCTCGACAGGAGTTCATCCACCTCGTGATCTAGTTGCTCAGGAAAGATCACGAGCACGAACTGAGAAAAACGAGCCTCCTGAACCAATAGTGAGAAGAACCTTCACAGACCATGCGCCAGCACAGAGAGGTCGGCCTCCCTTGCGGAGAACTGAGTCCGAGCCAAGCAAATCAGATAACGACCACGTGATTCTAAGAGAAGAAAGAAGGACAACCTCATATCGAGGCCGAGGCTATGGATACAAACAACAAACCCGAACAACACCACGTTTCGACCCAGCGGATGATTTTACGTGGAGATGTAATCAGTGTTTTAAGGCGTTTACAAATCGTGAACAACTTGAAGTCCATCAGTGTAATGGGATTGGCAGCGGAAAAAACTTGACTTGCACTCAATGCAGCCAATCTTTTTCTCATCCAAACGAGTACCGCACTCACATGGAAACACACGTCAATGAAAGGCCTTTCAGATGTGGTTACTGCGCAAGCGCCTTTGCGAGTGCAGCCTCGTTGAACCAGCACGTTCGAGTTCATATGACTGAGGGAGGTCTGGGTACTCTGAAGCCTTCACCCAGACATGACAGAGTGAGCCAAGAATTTCATTTTTGAAATTGTAGTGCACTTGCAATCAGTGGGCTTATCTGTAGTCTGTGTGTGATTAAATATCGTTTGTTCAGTTGTCTTAGCTGCTTTTACCGCTGACGTTTTAGGAAGTCTATACCCAGTTGTTGTAAGACCGACTAAGGCTAATATGCAATTAAAAGATAACAGAAGTTTTCAAATTGCCATTTGAAAACGCTCGTGAAGTTAACTTTAAATTTTCATAACGACGATTACTAGCAAAAAGGACGACTCTTTTTTTCTGTTTGTTTGTTTTTTGTCGTGGTTTTTGTTTTGTTGTTTTTTTTCAAGTTTTTAATAAGCTTGCTTGACTTGTTTTCCACTCTAGAGCAGGGTCAGCAGCGTAGTGAGACTGCGGTGCTCTTGTACAAGCGTATGACGTTGCATGCGTACACACCTCTAGCGCGCGTTTCTTGTTTTCAAAAAGCACGCTGCAAAAGTCAGAAATACATTGGGTTAGTTTGCCACAAAAGATAGCACCAGCGGAATAAAGCCGCCTTGAAAAATACTTCTCAGGCCTGTAATGCCGTTTCCGGAGTGAGAAAGCACACCAGCCTGGCCTCAACAAGAAGAGAATTCAAACTATAGCGAAGGATTGCTAAACTGATGTAGTTTCAAATTATTTTCCATTTAGACAGCCCCATAAATAACATACCGGGACACATTCAAGGAAGACGTTTCAATTCGCTGTCCATGTAAGAATCGACGTTATTCACACGATGCATTTCTCTCTATCAAATTCGTTTTATTCTTGAATGAAACACGTTGATCAATCGTGATATGCAAATAAGCTTAATTGTTTTTAATCATAGCGAAGTTCCGCGGAGCACCATGGGTAAGAAGATATGGCTGCCCATCAATGCCAGAAATGTTGGTTATAACGTCACCGTACGACCGTCCGTACGTCCAACCCCTCATGTAAGCCAATATGCAAGGAATCCGGGCTTTTCGGTAACAAAATGAAATTAAAAGCGGAAGACAACAAGAGAGGAAACTTGTGATGTTCTGTAGGTAGTGGTGCTGTTTTTAGAAGGCCTTTAAATAATTTATTGAAGGCAGAAAATCAAACTTCAGGATAACAGAGTCGATTATTAATAAGCGCATGTGCAAGTCTAAAACTCTGACAGAAAACTAATTGCCAAAAAGCTGTCAAGAAAATGTCACGCTTCATTGAATCGCTTCGAGATCTTCTTCTAAAGACTGTAAACAACAGCGCCGTTCTCTAACTTGATTACTTCTCGGTCTTTTTGTTTTCTTTTGGTTTCGACCGGTTAGCATCAGCGTTTGAATGTTAAAAGCAGTGAAATGGATTGATTCGGCTTTGCTATTTTATAATGCACGGTTCTGTGAGAGAAACGCTCCTCGTGTGGCTTGGCAAGGTTGTATTGTAATGGCACTGTCGCAGGTTGCTGTACAACTGGTTGATGTATATTGCCGCTAGGAATTAAATCCTTAAGGAATATATTGAAGAAGCTTCCTCTGTGGACATGGGGATTAACAGTAAAAAGCTATCAAGACCCTTGAGGACTTGCATCTACTTTACAAAGCAACTGTTTTGTGTGCCGGTGACGGCTATTTATGTAGCACTGCGTTCCGAGCGATTGTTGACTGACCTAAACTGTCAGCAGGTTACGTTCATACTCCTTTTTTGTCTTTTAAGCCCCGGTTAAACTATCAAACAAAGTTGCTTTATATGCCGAGTTTATAAATGGTAGAGCGGAGCCGTTTCAGTTCAAAGGAACCGTCCTAACAAAAATTCACTCGGGGAGAGTTTTACTAAGGAAAGATAAGGCGCGTACGTGGAGTGATCACGAGTCTGAAGGTTAACAATCTGCCTAACCATCACAGGGTACCCAGCATTAAGTGACTAGGGGTATTGCTACTAAAAGTGTGATACAAGTTCATCTCAAAAAGCAACTGAGCAGTTGTATCTACCCTCCACAGGTGCTAGGATGGTAGGGGACCCAGTATAACGAAAAAAAGATAGAAGTATCATCAGGCCCTCCTGGATGGAAGGCTTGCCTTTTGCACGATATTCCCAGTTCGATTGGACGTCTTTAAATCACAGAGTACCCAGCATGTAGCAGTTAAGAGTGTCACCCGTTCCACCCAATAGGTTGCTATTCCACAGTCGTGCTTACTTGAAGCGTTTTTAGATTATTGAATTTCTTAACTATTTGCCGACTAGCTTTAATCTACAAGTTAAGAACAACAGAACAGTCAGTCGTTTTGAAAACATGGGTTGCTATTGAGAGGGAACATTATCAACTCAGTCTGCGCCGGTCCCTCTTCGTATGCAAAAAGTTTTTATTGCTTAACTTTTGCCTACAAAAATATAACTGTCTAGGAATACCAACAGTATTCCACATTTAAATCACCATGTAACTTTAATTTCATGGTAAGTAAACATGTACGCATGAGCCCTAAAAGATAGCTTTGACTCCATACTATGCTATCCTGTGTAACATCCGTCTTCAATACATCGTACTTGCACCTTTCCGAGGCCGCCTTTTAATGGTATTTCAATATTCTATCGAATATTCACAATAATGCTTGGGAAAGCAAAAAACCTAATTGGGGCAAAATGCGCTTTCTCTCTAAGCAATATAACAAAAAGAGCGAACAGTTGCATTGGCACAAGTTGAAGAAGTTTTATTTTAAAACCAATAAAATTGTTTCTTTGCTGTCTTCTGGTGAATTTAGAATTCTTTGCAGATCCTTTTCCTGAAGTGCTAACAGCTGGTCATTTCTCTTGGAGCTGTTAATTTAAAGGCACACAAAACATTGTCAGCTAAAAAGAGCTAATTGTAGTTTCAATTGAAAAGGTTCTTACCATAATGCCAACGAATCCTCAGGGAGCGCAAATGTGTTAGCTGCTGCACGAAGGAGTTCTTGAGTTGATGCTGTCCCATCCACTTTAACAGGGCGCGAAAGAACCAACTGGACATTAACTGTAACGTCACGGCCAATGCCAAAAGGGACCGGCGAGAGCTTTTGACACAGCGGAAGTGGACTTTTTCTTGTAGGGGAAGGAAGGGGTTTATCAGGGGGCTTGTTCAGGGTCATATCCTGAGGAACTGGTGATCGGGTTTCGGCACGAGATGTTGGTAGTGACCTGTCCACAGGGGACTGGGGTGGGGACAAAGTAGGTGTATTGTGAGGGCTCTTTGGTCTACCTGAAAGATTTGGTAGATTCGAGCTTTTTCCGGCACGAGATGTTGGTAATGACTTTTCCATAGGGGTCTGGGGTGGAGACAATGAAGTGAAACGTAAAGAAGGGCTCTTTGATCCACCAGAACGATTCGGGAGAGCCCAGCTTTCTCGGAGATCAGACGGAGGAGTGATTCGCTTTAAAGAATTGCGACTCTCTTTCTTGCGTAAGTCTTTCATCAGCTCCTTTCTTTTAGTTGCCTAAAGATAAGAAAATCAAAAGCTATTTTACGACGTCAGGGCTTGTTTGGGTTCCACGTGAATTTGTTCTGGGCAGCTTTTGCTTACGGCAAAACTTGCTCGGATATGTTCCTCTTCGTGTTGTACACGATACTAGTGAATCAGCATTAGCCCTCTAAATTTCTGTGGTTTCTTTATGTCGGACTATGGTAACACATTAACGTAGTCATCAATTCACTTCGCTGATGTTATTTTTTTTAAGTTGATGTTGGAATCTGTGCAACTTGTCAGTATGATAGCGCGAAATTTAAAGTTAGTGCTCTCCCACTAAATAATGTACAACGTTTCGCCCTATGTTCTCCCCTCAAATAGTACGGTGCCCATCTTTAGATAAGACCTAAAATGTCAAAATTCACTGCACATTTACCATTGTCTCCGAAGCAGCACACTGAGCACCTTTATGGGCATAAATTACCTGAAATGACGACAAAATAAAAATGTATGAACATCGCAAACTAAGTCATTTTTAAAACATTCAGGCAAATGTACGATATCATTGTTCCTTAATGGAAATTTTCCGTGAGTATCTGGTGGCATATTATCGATGGAAATATGCCGTGAGTATATACAGTTAAATTTATAACTATAGTGTGTTTAGTCGATAAGGGCATGGCTGCCCATACTTAGCAAAATGTAATTTCGGTCGATTTCTATTTTTCTAAACTTCGTTTATCTTAAACTTAAAATTTGCAGTGCAATTTAAAGTGAATTATTATTTATACTCCAAACGAGATTTAATTCATTTTTTTCAGATTTGCAGAAAACTCCGCCATGTCTGGTATCAAAATTTTCAGTGAAAAACAAGCTTTCTAATGCTGTAGAGAATGGTGGGATACAAGTTTAATGGACGATACTTTTGGCCAGCAAACATTCCTATGGACGCGGGAAATACTAAAATTTTATTACGCTCAATAGACCTGATCGATCGGTCGGTTTTGTTTTGGTTAAAAAATGTCGGAAAACTTAGATTTCATTGAAATTGAGAAGTTTAAGAATGCTATTTTGTCAACTGTGATCATATTTTGAAATATGTTCGCCAACAAAGAGTTTCTTCAGAAGAAATTTTGACCGTACACATCGGATACGATTCTCTGTGAAGTTCATACGAGCTTGCTACAACAGATAGGCTGCAGCTACATCGAATTGCTCAATATCTTATGAGGCACGAAATATTGTGTAAAACTAAACCACTGAAGAAAGAGAATTAAGCTGTGCGTAATCCACTGACAAGAAGCCGCCATCCTGTTTAAATTTTTCTACTGTTGAGAACGAAACCGCGTGCCACTGCGTGGGCTCAAATGTCCGGAATTTCTGGCCATGTTTTGAAGGGTTCACGAAATACCGACTTGTACTCCACTTGAGAAAGAATGAATACTGAAAAACACACCAAGTGCTACTTATTCGTCTCTTACACGTGCTGATCCTAAGTGAGTCTGATTCAGGTCCTCTATGGCTTTGCTCACTTCTCGTTTTTGCCGATAGACAACATGTGAAGGAACAGTGAGAGGTTCCATTTCCTGTCCAGCCTGATAAAACAAACACGTGTGAGATAAACAGACCGAGAGTGAAACTTGAGGAGTAGCGACTGTTTCGTAGCCAATGGCTTCTGTATCTTTTAAAGGCTGGTCTTTCTTCATTGTTAGCGGACTACAAATCTTTTTTCTTTTCTGGTTCTTCGGCTAAAGTACTAACGGTGTGTTAATTCTGCAAAAACATATTAAGCGTAACAAACTGGTCTGGGTCCTTGAGATGCCTCCATTGTTAACTTGCCGCTGAAACAGTTCTTTTCAGTCAATAGAAAAAAAATCAACGATCGTCAATACTCTTGCGGACCAACCTGCCAACACAAGAGAATGTCTTCAATGATCTTGTGTCGTGGTTCAACCTTGGACTGAATTGCCTTGAGAAAATCGGCCTTGGCTGCTTCTATGTGACCCAACCGAGTGTGAGCGATGCCTCTGTTGGCAAGAATCTGAGCCGTAAAAGACGAATAAAAGCACATCTAACGGTCAAAATTAAAAACGCATTCTAACTCCACCAAACCCCTCAGGACAACTCGAGATTGCAAGACATTCTACTTTCGTTTCCTACAAGTTATCTGAGTTGAGATCGTCTGAAATATTTACTGTTAGTCTGATAAAGATAAGAACCAATCGTGCTAAACAATCTTCAGGCTGAGATCGACTGAAAGTGCACGTTTGCATTAACACGCGCTCCCTTATTGTACAATACCTTACTCTGGTAATTATAACTTATTTGTCATGCATGGATTAATGAACACTCATAATTATAAGCACTGAACCTGCTTAACATCCTAAGACTCTTGTTCTCCCAGGAAATCATTTCTAATAAAACTTTGATAAAAGTATACTACAGTTAAACTTTTTTACGCTATGCTTTGCAGAAGCATGAGAAAATAGACAATTAATAAAAGAAACACAATGGTAGAGAACCAAAAAACGTTTTTAATAGCTACATTGATCAGCAGAGAATTAGAGTTGTTATTTAAGATTTACTTTTATTTCTGTCCTGAGTTTAAGAAAAACACACCCGCAAATTTTTCACTCAAACACACTAGCTACCCCACAACATCTTTGTGCTAGCGCTTTGTTAGGGCAAAATTA
>OX419346.1:7090683-7098183 GCA_948470475.1 Galaxea fascicularis
AGTAAGACTGATTCGCGCATCGACAAACCGGAGGTTATTGAGAAGGAACACGTAACCTCCTTTTATTTTATACAGTCATGTCCTGATGCCGCCAAAGGTAGTTGTGCATTCCCGTCATTCAGGTAATCAGACAGACAATTGCTTTGATTCGCAAGAGCTTGATCATCCACGCTTCAATGCCACTTCATCATTCCCTTCCTGAGATAAAAATACTCGGCTAAATTTTGAAAAACAGATACTCCGTAATCTTATAAAATTGCGTATGGTTTAATGCAATGATTCATTTACGGCATGTGTGCAAGAAACAGCATGGCGCGCTTGAATGCTACAATGTTCGATGTGGCCTCCCACAGGCTGAGTAAGCTCAAAAACATTACAATTACATTGGGCAACCACGTGAGTAGATTTAAAAAGCGCAAGGTACAGATCATAGTTTGAACCGGTTACATCAGTGTAGCCGTCGCCCAGAGCGGTAAATTGCACCTGAGCAAAGTCACGTATCGTTTTCAATTTTACCTCTAATTGGTCCTTTTGTCGCTTAAGTTAAAGCTACTCTATCAGTGTAATAATGATACAGCTCAAGCATGCGATATTACACCAAACGTGCAGTACTTTTATTCAAATTCAATTCCTTTTGAAAAAGCTTTAAAGATTGTCAGACCGAGACCGTAAGCACAATCAATTTGACAGGAGAAAAACGTATGACATTCCAAACAACAGGACTGTCCCGAACAATCAAGATGCAAATCAGAGAATCGGCATGCCTTTGAAAGCTGGAGCAGTACCTTTTGTTTAAGAAAACAGTGCAGCAAGCCAATTACGTCAAAAGGTTTTGTAGTTTTGAGGTTGACATCTAATTATGACGTTTTGCGAGTTAGTAGCCTCCAAACAAACGGCTGTAGATGGGGGCATTGGGATTTTTGGCTTTTTCCTTAAATCGGTTTTTCGGTTTTGGTATCCGATGTGGTTTTTGTTTTTTCCTGTTTTGTCCTGTTTGCGGATTTCGGTTTTAGCCGAATTTTTTGCGGTTTTGCGGTTTAAACCCCAATGGCCCCGTCGTTGTAACTTCCTCGATTTAACTCCGATTCAAAACAAAACTGAGTGTACTAAACACACGGGACAACAATCAGTTTTTTCATCTGTCGCTGCAAACACAGAGATCCTTCAAGAGACCTTCACTGATTCACGCTTGACTGATAAAGCAAAGCAGTAACGTTCTATTTTCTCAATAAGATATTTGACCGACTAAAAAGAAAATTAACAGGGCACTGTCATGACAGAGGTTTTCGGAAATTTTGGTACACACTAACCTGACATAAGCTGTAAAGAATTTAACCCATGTATCATCATGTAACATCATGTAACATCATCTCTAAACGTCTTAGCGAAGAATTAGCCTTAATTGGGAAAGAAAACACAAACCACGGCCAGTAATATCGCTTTTTGAAAGACGCATATGTAACAACCGCCAGTCTTCTCTAGATAAATGCCATTTAATAACAGAGCACTTTGGGGACTACATTTCACAGCGTGGCATTGTAAGGCGATGCTTATGCGCATGTGCAAAACTGACTATACTGGAATTGCCGAAATGCTGGACTGGATATTACAGCATAGAGACGATTTAAAAAGTTGGCCTAAATTTTTCAAATTGTAATCCATTTCCATCCAAGCCATTCGTTGAAAAAAAAAAAAGAAAAACTTGTCGACAGTTTCAGCAGATATACCAATTGTTAATAAAAATGGGTCATTATTTCAAGGTTTCCTATCATACAAATACAGATTTTACTGAATTGTTCAAAGAAATGCTTAAATCCGTGACCGTGTCCCGGGGCAATAGTCAATCAGAAATCACTGTAGGGTACAGACATCCTTCAAGCGTTCTTTACGCTTGATTCTGAATAAGGCTAAACGCGAAACGTTCGTCCTTACGTATTACGTGCGTATTTCTACGTATTTTTTAACTTATGTTTACGTATGTACATGTTAGGTACGTGACCGAATTGACCAAATTGAAAACTTGCTTCCGGCTTGTCGCGTAGTCTAAATATATTCCGCACGTTACCCTTCAAGTCTTTCTCGTTCCTACAGCTTTAGCTTTCTAAGGTGGAAAATAATTCAGTTCCTCTTTCTTATTACCGTAACTCACCCTTCTAAGGTGGAAACTAATTTCGTTATATGCTAAGCTATCCTCGCTTTTTTTGCTTATAAACACCACACTTAATGGATGGTTTCTTCATCTGGTCTTAAGGGGACTACGTCGTAGTTTAGTGGTCTAAAAGGGGCTTAACCCACTCTGCTCTTGAGAACAGAGCAACAGTCACAACATAGCGATTCACTTATAAATACATAAGATATGTATGATAGATGGTAGACGTGCTAAAATGGTAGACCGTCAGAAAATCAAACGGAAGGTATGTAACACTTTTCGGCGTGATCCTTTTCCCATTGTTGTCGCTTGGCATTTATTAGGACAGAAAAGCTGTTTTGATTGGGAGAGTCTCAACAATTTTGCAAATGGTTGTAGCTGCCCCTATTTATGTATGCGGGGAATCCCAGAAAATGAAACCTAATTAATTGCTGACACCACAGTACAGAGATGTGGGGTTTTTGACTTAAAATGAGCTACGATAAGCATGCAGCGACGGAACACGAAGTAGACTTTGAGCGTTGTGATCTTAAGCAATTTCTAACTTAACTAAAGGTATAGGTATTTCAGGACTTATTACACTTTTGTTGCCAACTGTTAATACCAATCACTTTGAATGTTTAATTTTTAGTCATGGCGAAAGTTTTTACCTCACAGTGTTGAATTTGATCCATTGCAGTACGCATCATTTTAACCTTCGGTTGATTTTTGAGCGAAAAAAAAAATCCTGACGTAACTGAAAAATGTATTTTAAGTGACAGCCACAATGGTTTTTACTACTGACAACCACGCATTACAATTTACCAATAAAAGAAAATGATTACGCTATTAAGCATGCATAATTTTTTTAATGCGAAGGCGCCAAAAGGCTCAAAGTCTGTATGGGCAACGGAACTAGAGGGAGCCCAACAAAAAAAGTTACCAACAAAATGAAATTCCATTGGGAAGTGCCTTACTAAACAAAAGGACAATATGTTGTCACGTAGAGTGATCATGAGCCACTAGGCTAGCAGTTGAACCGTAAGTTATGAAACCGGTAATAAAATAAAAATAATATACAAATTAAACTACACACAGAAGCTGGATACTCAAAATAACTTTAAATAGGCTTTACTCGTTACAGCGGATTTAGGTTGAGCGTTTAATGGCGTCAGTTACCGCGTTCGTTATCACTGTTGATTGGGTTGCGTTGCGAGGCAAATTGTCAGACGTTGCTAGGCGGGGATGATAGCGTTCTATCAGTTCTCTGACAGAATGCTATCATCCCCGCCTAGCAACGTCTGACAATTTGCCTCGCAACGCAACCCAATCAACAGTGATAACGAACGCGGTAACTGACGCCTTTAAACGCTCAACCTGAATCCGCTGTAGGTGACCGCCATTATTTCATTAAAAGTTCAAAAAGTTCAAAAAATTGAACTATAACCAGTAAAAAAAGGCCTTTATTGCTTAACTTCTGCCGACAAAAATATGACTATCTCTGAATACTGGAAATATCCCACATTCAAATCACTACTTCATGCTTTCGATGGAGACTACCCTAAGGATGTACCCTTGACCAGCGAGTATAAACAGATAGCTTTGACTCCATATTATACTATCCCGCGAAACAATCCGTGTTCACACTCACACCGTACTGGCCACACTCTCTCTTTCTCTTTCAATGGCATTTCATTATACGATCGCCTGTTCACATTAACGCTTGGGACAATAAAGCCTAATTGTCGCAAACTGTTCCCTCTTTCTGAGCTATAGCATTAGAGCGAATATTTTATTTGAAAGATCGAACAGGTTCCATTGGTTCTATTTTAATATCAGTAAAACTGTTTCTTTGCTGTCTTCTGGTGAATTCAGAATTCCTTCCAGATCCTTCTCCTGAAGTACCAACAGCTGCTCATTTCTCTTGCAGCTGTTAATTTAAAGGCACACAAAACATTGTCAGCTAAAAAGAGCTAATTGTAGTTTCAATTGAAAAGGTTCTTACCATAATGCCAACGAATCCTCAGGGAGCGCAAATGTGTTAGCTGCTGCACGAAGGAGTTCTTGAGTTGATGCTGTCCCATCCACTTTAACAGGGCGCGAAAGAACCAACTGGACATTAACTGTGACGTCACGGCCAATGCTAAAAGGGACCGGCGAGGGTATTTGACGCAGCGGAAGTGGACTTTTTCTTGTAGGGGAGGGAAGGGGTTTATCAGGGGGCTTGCTCAGCGTTATATCCTGAGGAACTGGCGAGCGGTTTTGGGTACGAGATGTTGGTAGTGACCTGTCCACAGGGGACTGGGGTGGGGACAAAGTAGGTGTATCGTGAGGACTCTTTGGTCTACCTAAAAGATTTGGGAGAGTCGAGCTTTTTCCGGCGCGAGATGTCAGTGATGACCTTTCCTTAGGGGACTGTGGCGGAGACAAAGTAGAAGGTAAAAGAGGACTCTTTGATCTACCAGAACGATTTGGGAGAGTCGAGCTTTTTCGGAGATCTGACGGAGGGGTGATTCGCTTTAAAGAACTGCGACTCTCTTTCTTGCGTAAGTCTTTCAACAGCTCCTTTCTTTTAGCTGCCTAAAGATTAAAAAGAAGAAAAGTGACTTTAAGATGTATCATAGGTCTTGCTCACGGTCCGCCGTGGATTTGAGCCGGGGAACTTTTTTCTGCTCGGCAAAACTGAATACCCGGAGACTGTCGTGTGGTACGCGAAACTGTCGCGAAGTAACATTAGCCTACTAAAATCCTTTGGTTTTCCCTTGTTTGAGTAATTGACAACACGTAGTGAGCGGACGTAGCGATCAATAAAAAGTTCATTTTGCTGACTTATGTCTTTGTGCAGATGGAGGCTGAGCCCATTTGCGTGATAAATCGGCAAGGTAGCGGGTCTAAAAGCATCTCCTTGTAGTTATCAAAGTCAGGCATTTTCTGTTAGTAATGTCTGGTCTATTTAGGTTTGTAGTGACAGTGGTGCCAATTAGTGCATGTTTATTCATGAGCTGAGAGAATATATAAGATGTTGATTCACGTGCTACTGCAGCAGTTTTGAATGTAGCTACAGTTTTGACTATAGCAGTTTTGAGTGTCATATTGTTGCGTCGTTTCTACGAGCCGTTATTCCGTCGAGCTCGACGTGTGTTTTACAACTTTTATTTGCCACAGTTTTGTAAGTATCCGTTTCATCTTTTTGTCATTATTTCGGTTTATTTGTTGTTAGCGTCGTTCTGTGTAGTCCATAACATTGTAATTATTTTTTAATTTCAGTTGAATCACATACACTAGCGTCTCGAATAAAAGTGCATTCAAACTGTGGCGTTTGATTCCTGTTTTGGCGGCCGTTACGGCCTTGTTCGGCCACAAGGTTTATCGGTGCGTATTTTATGGATTTAATTTTGAACCCGGCAACTAAGTATCCCTCATCATGGTTAGCACTCATATGAAAGAAAGCTTTGCAATTATTTGAATATAGGCAGACAACGCCAATTGCTCTCTCCATATTAATATGGAATCGAAAAAAAATTAAAAAATAGAAATAAATTATGGTTTTATACAAAAAAAATATGGAGTTGAAGACAAGTCGGTTGACCTAACAGGAAAGGTTTACATATTGGAAAGTAGCACACACAATTCTTAATGTATCTGAGATGGTTTATGATGGCTCAGGGGCCTGTTCCAAAGCAATTTCAATTTTAATGGTTTATCACAGGAAACGACCGTTAATAAGTCAGGCTTTGTGCCATTTTCAGCGTATAAGCGCGAAATCGCTCTTTTTTTTCTTCCCTCAAATAACGCCGTGACTATTTTTAGAACTAATATTAACTAAAGTGCCAGAATTCATTTATACCATCGCCTCCCAAGCAGGACTCCGGGCAGTTTCATGGACAAAAATTATCTGAAATGATGAAAAGACAAAATGTAAGAAGATTGCTAACGGCATTAAGACCTCAAGGAGAATGTACGATTGTTCAGTGTTGTATCGAAATATGCCATAAGCCGAGTATTGGAAGAGTAACCAGTCTTCTGGGAATTTAATTATAATGTTATGCGAAATATACCTTTTTTTTTTCAAAACACCAATATTTGCTGGTGACGTGAGCGAACACCCTCAGGCCTACTCTGGGACCTGAAGTCGCCTTAAATCGCCTTAAGTCGCCTTAAGTCGCTTTAAGTCGCCTTAAGTCGCCTTAAGTCACCTTAAGTCGCCTTAAGTTGCTATTGGTTACACAATGTTATAAGTGTTCCACCCTTTTGAATTGAACTCAAAAAGGAGGATATTCAACTTGACAATAAGGTAAATGCCAATCCAGTCATAACGATCACAGGAGGAGGCATGGTTACCAAATGGCTAGTGCACTGGACTCCAGAATAATGGCCTGTTGACAAGAAGGGGGGTTACCCAAGCAAGGGGGTTAACCCTAGCTGGAGGGCGAAACATCCCAAGCAGAAGGGTAACCCTACAACCCAGGACAATTTAATGTGCGATCACACTCAAAGGGTCTGGAAACAATTGGAAAGTTAACCTCGGTAGGCAGGTTAACCCTACCTGAAGTGTTTACAAGGGAAAAAGTTAACCCACCTGCCGGGATAACCTTAGCACGCAGATAGGGTAAACTGCCAACCAGGATAACCCTAGCTGCCTTGTAAACACAACACAGAATAAAAAAGGAAATGTGCAAGTTCTAGGGTAACCCTCTTTCCTTGTAAACAGGCCCTAAGAATTCCAGTTTTGGCCCCAAGCAGGGATTATTGCATAGCATTCTTGGGTAAGATACTGTACTCTCACAGTGCCCCTTTTCTTCTCCCAGATGTAAAAATAGTTAGCAGTTGGGGGAAGGCAACCCTGTAATGGAGTATGAGTTGATATGAAGTTGGCAATGGCTTCTATATACAGTACATGGAACCCCATGTTACAATACTCATGCACCTGTCAAATCCCCCCTTTGTTTAAGAGCTAAGCATGAATAATTCCTGCAGGTAGAAAATACTGAATTAGGAAATGTGGCAATGTATATTCTCCCATTTTCTCACCCAGAGTGAGAAAGTTACCTATTCCAACTAAATTTTTGTCTTGTATTTCACTGAGTTTCTCCAAAGGTAAAAAGGTTAACACTACGCATTACCATCAGGAAATATGATTGATTGTAGGAAAAAAAGAAAATGACTGTGGCTACAATAACTTCTTTATTTCTTTTTACGAGATATTACTGAATCAGAACAAACCTACAGCTCTGGATCAAGATAACACAAAATAAGGTTTAAAGGTATTCTGGAGAAAGGCTAAATTCTTGCTAGTCACTTTTACATTGAGCAGTACAAATATGGTTATCTACGGTCAGTTGAACTGAACTGAAGCTAAATTTTAGACACTT